>CABFOW010003543.1:0-72418 GCA_902141385.1 Timema californicum
ATATTTTTTGTCGAAGTCGAAGCCGAAGTTAGTTAATATTCGCTTCGACTTCGAGATTCTCGAAGCTTCGCACACCCCTATACAATACATAGGCCGGTAGGGGTAAATAAACACTTTTATCGGTGTCTAACTGTTGACAGTATTTATTTTTCATGAAATCCAACAAAATATCTAACTTAATGATCGTATGAAATAAATTAGGGTTATTTGCATAGTTGTAGTTGGGTAGTGAGAATTAACAGTCATGTATATTTAATCATCATTCTGACTGCTGGCGAGTAAACATATACATCATGGAGGCTGACTTTGTATTGTGTGTAATGTGTTCTTATTTCTCTTAATAAAAGCTATAATTTGTTTTATTTATTTCAAGTTTATTTGTAATTCTAGTTTTGATTTTCAGTTTTTGAAGAGCTTTTATGTGTTCATTAAAATATTTACAAGATTGTTTGGGAGGTGAAAGTTTCAGAAGTAAGCATGCGATGAAACGGATGAGTCGAAGTTTCCCATAGGGGTGGAAGGTTAGGGTATTAGGCACGGTGAATTTTCTACAACTAATTATTCATGTTTATCTCTTTTGTCCGACAAAATAATGATTACAAATTAAGATGTTCTTTTCAAATAGGCCTAGATTAGTAATTTTTGAATTCAAAAATCAAAATATTATGCTTTGTTTATGAGGTGGAAGATTTGGACATCGAATTCAATAAAACACTGAATCCTCAAATCTCGAATACTTGTCAGGATTCGGGGGATTTGAGGATTCGAGTGGCCCCTCTCTAGTTTTTTTTAGAAACCCCACCTTTTGGGGGATCCAATGAGAATTTTCGATCGGCAAGTATTTTTTGCTTTCTTTTTTGTTAGTATCATATCATGATTATTAATTATATATTTCCCAAAGCTCAACCAAACTAATAAACGCACAACCTTAATAGCTATACCTTGGCTATTTATTTTAATGTAAATTCACTTAATTGAAAGAAAGGAAAAGTAATTTAGATATAATTTCCATTGTCTATAAGATTTGCATAATTAAATTGAACAAAATGATAATTTGTTGAAGAAAGAAATTCTTAAGACTTGCCAGTGTAGCGAAAAGTAGCCGCTTTTGCATATGTTTTACAAGATTTTGATTCAGGATTTGTAAGTAAATGAAGATTCATATTTGAGAAAAAGTGGAATCAATCCATATATTTTAAATAAGTGAAGAAACCAACCTGTGTCGTTTATTCTGTTGGTCCTGCATGAGAGCAAAGTATCCAAGTCGGTCACATTGGAAGACTAGCAGCCCATGTAGCACGTGAGACAGTCGGCAACCCGCTTGACTCCAGCCTCCGGTATGGTTGTTTAGGCTGGCGTCCCACCATACCGGCCGTGGTGAGCTTGACTTGGCTGCTCGTAACATCACATATACCGGATGGGCAAGTGTAGATACATTCACATTCACTAGCAAAGACAAGAAACAATTAGGAGTATTGACTCACAATTTATTGATTCTGTTCAAGAAGCTGCCCCGCTGAATAGGGTTGTACCCTAAAAATACGATCCCTTTGAAAAAAAAAAGTCTGAAATTGAATCAACTTTGAAAGTTACTTTATTATTTATCATTATTTATGTGTGGTATTTATTGTGCAATTTCTGACTCAACTGATTACATCAACAAACTAGAATTTCTATGAGCAAAAGTGATAAAAATCTGTGTAACAACTTTCTTCAGAGAGGAAGTAAAGCTGTCGGACCCATGTCGATTGTGATATTTGGAGGTAATGAATGGTGTGAGAAGCTTTGAAAAGTCGAAATGAAGGTCAAATCTCCTTCGGCTTCGACATCTACAATAACTATCGCATATTTGAAAATTTTTGAAGGAAAGATAAAACTTTGATAAATAATCAAACAATTTAATTTTATCTTACTAAATATTAAATTTTTCAATATATGATAATTCTAAAACAGTTACTAAACAGAATTGTAACAATGACTAGTAATTTAACTAACACAACGTAAGCATGGCTCAAAAATGGATAAGTAAATCTTAGTATATTATATTCACTATCGCCAACATAATTTTGTAAAAAATAGAAATACCTATAAAGAAATAATACCATGATCACTGGAGTGAAGCAGAGAAAGCACTTTAGTTGTGCTATCATCGCAGCTTGCGTCTAATGTTTGGTCCTTAATATTCTATCTCTGTGAAATGATCAGTGACAAATTTTCAAGTGCATTTTGACACAGAAGTTTTTCATAGCTTCTTTGCATTTTCTTAATTATTCAAATTGGATGATACGGAAAGTAGGAAACAAAAACAAAATTTAATTTATCACTATTATCAAAGAAAAAAATACATGCATGTGTTAAGTTTGCAAAATAATATTATAAACTACATGATGAACATAAAAATTAAAACTTAAGTAAGAATCAAATAGCCAAAGCTATTATTTATTCTTTTTAGAGAGGATTACTCCATCTAGATGTCATATTTTAAAAATTGAAAAATGATACCTGGAAATGGAGATCGAGCCCAAATCGAGCTAAAGGTCCCGGGTTCAATTCCCGTGTCCAGGTGCGATTTTTCAATTTTCAGAATAAAGCTTAATTGATAAGTTACTAAGCTTATAAGTAAACCTGTGTGCATTAGTTATTATTTTAGTCCTTAGGTAACAAATAAGGAAAATTTCCTGGCCCTTGTTACTGACAAGATCTAGAAAAATAATTAATTTGAAAATTAAAAGTGGCATTAAGTGACAACAACAAACATCCTAGGTAGCATTGACTTTGACTTTTCTTCGCACGTTTCAAGATTCGCTTCCCATTTAAAAAGTGGCCTTCGCAAACCCCTAACATTCTCATCGCCATCCACCTTTGCTCTGGTGGAAGATGTCATTATAGGAACCTGAGTCTCAAATACTTCTTTAAGAATAATAACTAGTTCAACCGAGATGAGGATAACATGGCAAACTCAGCATTGAAGAAGTTTACTACCCCTTCATCTTGGACCCCCCTACATTATCCTCAGACCATTGATTTGAACCATACATTGCTTATATCTTGGCCAATGTGATCGAGATCTCATAAACTTAAAAAAAAACTGAGAAAAATCCTCCCTGTTGACAGAGGATCTACCATGATGATTCTTAACAAATACGCCTGTATCACAGAAGCACAACTTGAAGATGAAAATACTTTCAAGAAACTGGACTATGAACCTACAAGATAACACAACAGCCTCATGAGGGCCTCTTTACCAAATTATTCGAGTTCATCACACCCACTCTATATATTAAAAAAAAATCCACCCACCACGTTTCCGCTTGCTGTGGGGTCCCAACTGAACATATCCCAACACTGGCTGACATTAATCTTAAACCCATGGTCCAATAACTTCCCTCACACATAAATGACACAAACCACTTTATCAACCACTCATACAATATTAAAATAAAATCTTTCATCTAGGCATACTTGACTGACATCCGTAGATCACCCTTAAATTAATTTATTTTAAGAAATGCTTCCCCATTTACTGATTTTAAACTAAATCATAATTAGTTTTAAAAATCACTCATTTGTAAAGTACCCCTTTATTTTAATTTTAAAAGAAAAACTGATAAGTAAAACTTGTATTTTATTATTAACATAGTAATAGTGCTGCTCTCTAGTAAATATGTAGTGAGTTAAGTAGTGTCTGCTGCTGCTGCTATCTACCAGCCATGTGGAACCGCTATTAAATGGATACAATTCAGGATTTTATGGATATAATTTATAAATCAGACCTTTTATTTGTGGTGCTTGTTTAAGAAAATGTATGTATGGAGACCATTCAGAATGGATACAATTCAGGATTTTTGTTAAAGTCATTTTCTGAAAACGGTTTGAATGGAGACCATTCAGAATGGTTATAATTACGAATTTTGTGGATATAATGAAAATGAATATAAATCAGACTTTTTTTTATTTGTAGAGCATGTTTAAGAAATGTCTAAATGGATACAATTCAGTCGTCTCTTCATGAACAAGTCAAATAACCATAGCACCCTCAGATTCACCTGGAACATTTCACAACACCATGATATAATCTTGGATCTGGAAATAAACCTTCATGAGGTAAATATCAACACCACAGTCCACACCAAAGCCACCAAACATCAACAGTACCTCCAGTTCCAAATCTACTATCCTCTTCATGTAAAATGTGCTCTACCCTATAGCCTAGCTACCAGAGCCAGACGTATATGTCCTGAGGAAGAAGACCTTAACACGCAATATCAACAGCTCTTGAAGGCTTTCACAGACTCAGGTTAGCCCAAATACATAGTAAACAGTCAAATAAGCAGAGCCTTATCCAATCACGAGCCTCTCAAGAAACAACTTTCAAATTACCTATCGCTCACCATCCAGTATTATGAAGGAAGAGACAAATTCATATTTATCTTAAGTACAGGCTCTTACTTTACATACATTATTGTTTCCAGCCTAGGCCAGTTTTCCTAAAGAGAGGCTACAATATCCTAACAAAATCATTTCAACAGTGCTCTAAGGATCACATTCAAACCGTAAGTGTGGGAACTTGCTCACCAATATATAACAAATCCAGAAAAAAAAACCTCGTCTCAACCTTAGATAACCTTCTCTCCTTTTCTTCCGAGTAGACTCACACCAGTCAGTAATTTCTATACAAACAATAATAAAAGAGAATTTAATTCAATAATCAAATAAAATATATATTCAACATTCTAGCCATCTACGAAGAATAACGAGACAAGTATGACAAGGCAACTACATAATTTAAGCATACTCTTTTTTTAAATCAAGAAACAAGCAACATCCGAATCTAAGTAACCTTAATCACAGTCCTGTTCTTTCATGGATGTACCCATTTTTGGGGGTGGAGGGAGGGATTCTACCTGAGGTGGCTCATGGTGAAGTCTCCCAAAAGAAGATAGTATGGAATTTTTTTTAAAGAAAGAATTAGTTTAATATACATTTTACTAAGTTAAAGAAGAGGTAGGTAGGACTGACCTAGCTTGGTTCCGACTACAATAGAGGTGATCTCCATTTCTTCTTGATGCAATGTTTGTGGGAAAAGCCAACTATTCTCATACATTGACACTAAAATTTCCTGAGACGATTGTGTGTGTGCTCCTTGCATCTGCAGCTGATAGAACAAGGAGGATGGCACCTGGATACTAGCTTCTATCACCTACATGGACAATAATTAGAACATTTACAAGTAAAGTTTAGTGCAGGCCTATAATTTAATCATTTTAACAACAAAAAAAACCTTACTTATGATTCTAAAAATATTTGATTTGACAAAATAGTCGATAAATAGTGCTAATCAAGGCAACAGTTTTGTGATGATCCACACAGCAATACATGAGTGTGTTGATACTGTTCAAGAGCAGCAACTGGCTTAGCAGCAATATCTCAGTGTACAAATCATGAGTGTGATGATTTGTGAATTGTTTACATCCATATATCCCCAAGAAACATGAATAAAATGTCTATATGTAATTTGGCGAGCAGGGGAGTGATAAGAGTTGGGTCGAATCCATTATTTTATGAATTCAAATTTCCAATTTAATTTAACTTTTAATACTAAGTCTGAATCTTGGAAAAAAATTATGAACATAAGAGGAAATATAAATATAATTGTATGGTAGCAAATACAATTAGTAACTAAATGTTAGCATTATATCTTATAATCCATTCACTATAACATTCATACATTCATAATCAAATAGCCAAAGCTATTATTTATGCTTTTAAGTGAGGAAATATCCATCTAGATATCATATTCTGGAAATTTAAAAATGACACCTGGACATGGGAATTGAACTCGGGACCTTTGGCTTAGTACGCCATTGCTCTAACCACTGAGCTATCCAGGAATTGTCCTATGCCCAGGGTCATTCTTCACTCATTTTAAGGCAGTCTCTCTGATGGACGTGCGTAAATCGTCAGCTACAAATGTGTGATTTTATTAAGATCACGAGCTATCAGATAACGCAGCCACCTTTGACTCGGTAGTTGGCTTAATGTTGCTAGTTGTACAATTATTATAAATAAAAATAGGTGAATGTGGGGAATGCCAGGCCTCCACCGTGGTTCGGATTCCACGTTAAACTATAGGTCCTCCATTTCATCTCACAATCACACCTACCATTACACATTAGAGCTAATAATAATAATAATAATAATAATAATAATATAAATAAAAGGGATTATATATTTGAAAATCAACTAGCCGAAGCTATTATTTATGCTTTTAAGTGAGGAATTCTCCATCTAGATATCATATTCACTAAAAAACATAAATAATAGCATTGGCTATTTGATTTTTAAATATGCAATACCTTACAGTTATAATAATTGTACAAGCAGCAGCATTAAGCCAACTGCCGATTCGAAGGTGGCTGCCTTTATCTGATAGTTCGTGATCTTAATAAAATCACACATTTGTAGCCAACGATTTCCACACGTCCATCATAGACGCTGCCTTAAAATATGATTGAAGAATGACCCTTGGCACAGGTCAATTCCTGGATAGCTCAGTGGTTAGAGCAATGGCGTACTAAGCCAGAGGTCTCAGGTTCGATTCCCGTGTCCAGGTGTCATTTTTCAATTTTCAGAATATGATTCATACATTCAGTTAAGTAATAAATTAAGTTCTGGAGCCTGGTTTTTAAGTACATTATATAATTATAATTGGTTTTGAACAACCAATAATCAGTATTAAAAATCTATCACAAATTGCACTTGAAAAGTTTAAAACTAAATTTTATTTAAAGGAATTGGATGTGAATATATAATTTATCTCTATGAGGAAAACCTCCTTTCGCTTTATGAGGTAGTTGTATTATATTTGGATGAAAGGTGGATAGAAACATATACACATGACAGATACAATTTGGCTTTTACAATGAAAATAACATAGTTAACTCTTTATGTTCTTCTTTTCACTATAAAAGACATATTGTGTTTGTCCCTTTTATATGTTTCTATCCACCTTTCCTATATCTTCTTACAAATATAATGTATTTAAAATATTTGAGTCGTGAATCTGAAATTTTCTCAAATATCCCTTAGGATTATAAAGAAAATAAATAAATTGGCCAGCCCTAATTAAAATGTTTTAAGATTATTATGATGATGATGATGATAATGATGAATTGAAGTCTGTTTTGAATTTTTTTATTCACATTTCAGTATATTAGGAATGTATGACGAAGAATAAAATACCCAAATGTGCACATATGGAATGAGGAAAATGATAAACAAGGCTGTGCGAAGCTTTGAAACTTCGACTTGGTTTTAAAACAAACTCTGGCTTTGGAGCTTTGTCAATAAAAATACAGACAGCTAAAATATTATTTTCTATTATAGCCATTATTAGCCATTTCGTCCATTACAACTTAATATTCATATGAAAAAATCTGAAGTAAATGAATTGCATGTTGTAATAACAACAACTTGATCTGTCAGACTAACACGAAATATTGCAATTAACTGTACAATAAAACATTTTCCAAAACATTTTAGTGTAAAAGTAATATAAATAACCACAATATAAGATTTTTCCATGCATAAAACTAATAAAAGGAAATATTTGAACCTCGATTCGGCTTCGAAAATATTTCATATATTCGATATGAGTTCATTTTGAATTGAAGAAATGAACTTCGCACACCCCTACAATAAGGTAGATCTACATGCCATGAACCTGCCCGAGATTCAAGCCTTGACCAAAAAGACTAGATGACTTGAAGTTTAGTCCACATACTGACTGATGAGCAGTGCTAGAGGTTACTTAATGAATCTGTGAGCAAAGTTGTGTACTTAGAGTACCTTAGTTCCAATCAATGCAGTTGTGTTGGATGTCGAGCAATGGAATACTCGAGCAGAGTTCTTGGGGGCAGATTCTCGATAATACCAAGTGCAGGTAATCCCAGAAAAACTTTCTCGCTTCACTCGGAACTCTTCAATCACAAGATTTGCCTAGAAGGAGTCAAACATTATAAGGAACAGTGAAGAAGTTCCTAGTAAATAGGGAAAATACATAATAATTATTACTAAATAAATACTGAAATAAAGGAAATACAAACATTTTAAACAATATGCAAACAATATTTGTAGAAAAGAATGAATTATATTTTATTTATTAATGAAATATTGTTAGTTTGTTTACACATATTTGGAAGAAGGTTCAGGAAAGGTGGATATAAAACATAAAAAGGGAACAAAAACAATATGGATAATACGAGAATTTAATAACACTTTGGCCAGTGGTAGCAAGGTAAAGAGTGAATTGTGTTCTTTTCATTGTAACAGCCATATTGTGTCTTCTCTTCAAATGAAATGTGAATAGACTGAAACCTAAAACAAGGGTTTGGGTGGTGGCAGCAATATAACTTGTTACTTACTCCTTTCATTGTAAAATCCATATTGTGTGTTTTCTTTTTAATTGTCCCTATTCCTCTTTCCTGTAACACCTTTCATGTATAACATAAATTAGGAAAATAAAATTTTCTTTTACTGATCTCGCCAAAAATATTATTTATCAATCCTGAATTGGAATGAAAATGTAAATCTAACATATCATCACTATTACAATTTATTTGAAAGAACTTAATAAAATCACCATATCAAATAAGTTTGAGATTTTTTAAACAATTTTTAGCCAAATAAGGCCTTTTATTCACAGACTTGTAATACTTTTGTAAAATTTTTACTTAGCAAAATTTAATTAAGCGAAATTACCTGATTCGGTGGCCGCGTGGTCTAACGTGCTACTCTCGCAGTAAACTAGACTGTCGTTGACATGAAGAAATGAGATTAAAATCTCAGTCAGGTATACTGAGGGTGGTTTTTCCCAAAATTGTTTTACACACTCCCTCCACACAAATACAAGTACACTTCAACTAAACATAACCTTTCTAATCCCTAAAACCATTTGCGTAGTTAATACATAAGTGTATATAACCTGAAGAATAAAATGTGGTGGAATAGAAAAAAAAATTAAGCAAAATTCAACTATTTTATTTGCCACAAATCAGGGTCTCTACCTACACACGCTGTTTTTTTTTTGTGACAATCTATCAATCAAACAAAAGATTGTCCAAGCAAATCACAGAGTGAAAGAAGCTTTATTCCTAGTTAAAAATAACTAGATGGCAAGATGACTAATAGAAACATTATTGTGTGAATAAATGTTGTTACCTTGTGAACATTAAGGGCTTTTGTGAGCTGAGCCAGTCTTTCGACAACATTGACCAGACGAGAGCAGGCTTGTTCTAGTGACTGAGCAGCAACGAGCAGACTCTTAGGTAGACTCATAGTGGAACTCACAATGTCTGCTAACACTGAGCCAAGCTGACAACACACAGATAATCAATCAAACATTTGGGAGCAGAGGCTTGTTCTAGTGATTCAGTGGTATTTTCGAGCTGAACCTAGAATAAAAGCTTGGGTTTATAGGTCAACAGCTTTATAGACTTGGAAATTTCAAGCTTATATTTAGGGGTGTGCGAGTACTTGAAAATTTGAGTTCAGGTTGATTTTTATTGGCTGCTCAATTTAGACTTGAACGTTTTTAAAAAGCTTGAAAAATTTGTGTACTCTGAGTTTTGGATCTTTTTCTTGAAAACTCCTAGTTTGATTTGTTTTATTCAATTATATGATATAATTTCATAGCAAAGAGAGTCACTTAATATTTTCTTTGGTCTATAGTTAAAAAAATTGTACAATTTATATTAAATTTAGAGATGGGTCGAATCCACTATTTCTCAAATCAGAATCCTTGCAAATTGTTAGAAATTTAAATGATTTACAAATAGACCTACATTACACAATATAGGCCTAAGCTCTACATTAACATTTATTTCAATTATGTTTTCAATTGTAATCAACCTCAACCCCCCATCGCAAAATACTGCCCAATTAAACAATCTAGACTCATATTATTGTTTGAAAATCAAATCAAACCAAACAAAACTTGAGTGTCTTAAGTTATTTTTATTAATGTTGTTAGAATGAGTTTAGTTTCTAAAAAAATCATGTGAAATAAACAGATTAGACCTAGTTACCCTTTGATCAACTTTAATCATCATTGAAGGATTATAATTTATTTTAAAAAGCTGGCAAAAATAAAATACAAACGGATATTTTTAATAAAAACTAAAACAACATGCTTAACAATTAAACATACATTGGAAATGATGAACTCAATAACGCCTAAATGTTTTATTATTATTTTCTTATATTCATTATCAATCTTTGCACAGAAAACAAGAAATATATTCAATTCTTGCGATGTATCGTTTTCTGAGAATACATTCTATTTAAAACACAAACATATTTTCGACTCCAATATATTCATTCCCATTTTATAAGGCAGGACTACGTTTGAATATTTTTACAATTACTTCAATAACATATTTAAAAAATAATAAACTCTTAGTTAAAATCAATTTAATAACCAATTATGAATTAGCAAGTCGTTATTTGATTCTTAAAACTAGAGAGCACTTACTAAGTGATCAGATTACCTGAATCGATTTTAAACAAACAATCGATGTACAATACGTAGGCATAAATAAACACTTTTATTGGTGTCCGACTGATGACAGTATTTATTTTTCATGAAACCCAGCAAAATGGTCTAACTTAAGAACCGTATGCAATAAATTGGGGTTCTTTGCATAGTTGTTTGTAATTAAAATCAATTGGGTATTAATAATTAACAGTATCTTTATTTTAATCATCACTCTGGCAAGTAAACATAATATACGTCATGGCGGTCGACTTTGTATGTGTGTGATGGCACCTTTAGTATCATGTGTAATGTGTTCTTATTTCTGTTAAAAAAAAGCGTAACTTGTTTTATTTATTTTGAGTTTATTTGTAATTTGTAATTCTAGTTTTGATTTTCAGTTTCTGAAGGGTTTTTATGTGTTCCTTAAAATATTTACAAGATTGTTCGTGAGGTGAAAGGATTAGAAGTGAGCATGTGCCGAAACGGTAGAGTCCAAAGTTTCCCATGGAGGTGAGAGGGTAGGGATCTAGGCACGTAAGATTTTTCACACCTAACATTTTATTTTAATAATGATTATAGTCATTCTAATCTCTTTTGTCCGATTAAATAATGATTACGGATTAAGTTGTGCTTTTCAAGTAGGCCTAACTAAGTAATTTTTGAATTAAAAACATTATGACTTGTTTAAGGGGTGAAAGATTCAACCATCGAATCCAGTAAAACACAGAATCCTTGAATCTCAAATACTCTCCAAGATGCGGTGGATTTGAGGATTCGAGTGGCCCATCTCTGATTAAATTTATTTGAAAGTTCTAATTTGTGTTATTATAAATTTTTTCATACAAAAATATAACTCTAAGAACATTATATTTGTACTTATTTATGGTTTATGCATGGATCTATTATAGATATTCAACTTGAAATACTCGTTATATAACAAAAGGAATATTTCCAAAGATTCTAAACAGCGTGTAATTGTGGAAGTTTGAAGAAATGTGAAGTGTAAAAGTTTAAGAAGAATGAAGAGAGAAGTGTGTTTGTTTCTAACACTTTCCTTTTAGGTTGACTTCCTTCCCTATCATTTACTTTACATTACTGTACTGTTTCTACACTGTCTTATTATGCATATCCAAGCCATTAGGCAATAAATCATTTTAGATTTTTATTTTAAGAGTGTTTATTGTGATTAACAATATGATATACTTGTTTTCCTAAGAGAAACATTCTTAAGGCTAGTTTACAAAAATCTTATTTGAGAAAAATATGTTCCTACCTATAATATATACTATGTGAAAATATGTGTACAATTATGTCGTTTGATTTATATATAGTTAACTTGGGTTTTAAAACGCTAAAGTTTATTGCACTCAAGGCAAATTTGTTATATGAAAGCTTTCTGAGAAGCTCACTCAAGCTTGCAGACAGTCATATAATGGTGTAAATGTGATAAACAGAAAAAGAATATGACTAACCTCTGAATCCTGATCAACAAATTCAAGGTATTTCTCAGCTATCTTTGAGATGAATACAACATCCACAGGGTCCTGAATGAGTGTGGGATTCGCAGTAAGGTTCTTCAACCTCCGAGCAGTCTCAAGTACACTCTCTTTTATTAAGCTAAGATTCATCTGAAAAATAATGAGTAGGAGAATTTATCAAAACTAAAATTATACTTAAAAATACAATGATTGGAGGAAGGTATATGATAGGTGGATACAAACAAGTAAAAGGAATTAACACAAAAAATAGCTTTTCAATGAAAAGAAGAACACAGTTAACACTTTACATTGCTGCCATTGGACAGAGGTATTGGCTGCCTTTTTTTAAGAAAATCGATCATCACTGCCCAATCCTACCTAGGATTCATTCTTTCAGAACTCCTCAAGGAGTGTGAAATGCACAGCTCAACTTCCTAAAAGAGGAAACCAAAAAACACAAAAGGAAAATGGCAAATAATGATAGGACATTTAGGAACATGTAATTAGGATGTGAATATATAGACTTCTTGCAAGTAAAGCTGAAGGACAAAGACGCACAACATTTTCTTATCCACACTCGTCGCAGATATGTTGCCCGAGGAGGTTGGGTCAAACTGTGTGGCTTACATATTCATTCATACATATAAAAGGGATGAACACAATATGGATTTTACAATGAAAAGAAGAACACAATTCACACTTTATGCCATGGCAGTAATGCCAAGTGCAAATTGTGTTCTACTTTTCATTGTAAAAGCCATATTGTGTTCGTCCCTTTTATATGTTTCTATCGACCTTTACTATACCTTTTTCCAAATATAATATAATATAATTACCTCATAAAGCAAAAGATGTTTTCTGTATAGAGATACATATTCATTTATACAAGAGTTTCAAGTTGTAAATGCAAGAAAAGGTGGTGGGTTCAAAACTATTTGCTACAAAGAAAAAAAAAATCAAATTTACTCAGCGATCTTTGTATGTTTGTATGTCTGACAGATCATTTGTAAATTTTACTCGATTGACAACACAAGATTTTGAGAAAATCTTAAAAAAGTTTGGGCTATCCATAGCCAATAAGACACAAAATTTTGAAATTCTGTTAGTGCCCACACCAGACTTGCCATAACTTTGAGAAACCTATCAACTGGAAATTCATACATTTCATGTCATATACTCTTAAAGTATCAAAACAATTAATCAGTCGTCAAATTATTTCATTACATCACACTATAGCCATTTTTGTGGAACACAAATGCACCGTCTACACTATGCGACAAATGAGAAGAGACTGTTGAGCCCCACGTGCGCTCGCTCACGGTTCCTCGGGCAACAATGCTGTGGGTCAATGCTGCAGAACATTGGTCCTGTAGTGTATATGTGGCTTTAAGAGATAAAAATATAATGAGTAATAAACTGGGAGAATAAACCTTAGATGACTGTGGACTACTAAGAAACAGTCAACAACCCACAATCCAAGGCAATTAGCCAGCCACGATTAAAGGCTGGACACAGGTGGACAATTGTGCAAGCATGCACACATACACAACCAAAAGAACATAGGAACTACTGTACGACATCAAATAAGCTATACATATTAAATGAAAAACTCATTTACCTTCTAAAATACAATATTTTTCACATATGAGCCATAATTATATATACTACAGTGAGCATAAATTCTTGTATGAAGATAAAGACAACACAATTGATGCTGACCTTGACAAGATGATCCAATAGACTTGTGGTAGGACTGATGTAAGGACATTCAGACACATCCAGCCTCTCCCACTTTCCTTCAGAGGCACAGGTGTGATGAGCCAGACCTGACACAGACTCGGCTTGACAAGGGAACTGCAGTGTGTAGCCAGCCTCAGTGCGGGGCCACCAATACACCCCTTTGTTGGTTTCGGTCACTGTAAAAACAACTGGATCAGACAATTTCCTGCTATTTTGGTAGATTCTTCTTTAGTTTAAACAGTAACACTTTCTGAAAATCAATTCAGGAATGTTATCATCAATCACGTTTTCAAACACACATTTCATGATCTTGTCACATATATTGTCTTTGCTTCATTTATGTTGACAGTAGTGCTGTAACATCAAGCTCATCATGCAAGGTGGACATTATTTTTTGTTATCTATGTCCTAGAACTATGCGAGGTCCAAATTGAAGAGGAATAGAGTCGTATCAAATATACAAAGTATTCTCAAAGCTGAATTGAAGTTCTAGTATTTCTGTCAGTTGTTTTATGATTGATAAAATATTATATTGTGGTTGTTTATTCAAAACCTTATGCTCTAAAATGACATGAAATTGTTTTAATATAATAAATTAAGTTACTATCACAAATTATAGGTCATTTACTTCAGTTTTGTCCATATAAACATTAATTTGTAATCTATAAAACAGCTCATAGTGCAATTAATTCACCATAAATTGAGTATTTTAGCTCTCAATATTTTTATTGGCAAAGCTTCAAGATTGTAGAAACTAGAGTTTTTTTAAGCAAAGTAGCAGTATACATTTTTTCGAAGCCAAGTCAAAGTTTTGAAGATTTGCACGCCCTTCCTTACATGTCTCTAGTTGTGCGAATAGGATTATTTATCGAATTGAAAATCAAGATCTCGAAAGAATATCGATTAGTACAAATCGAGTAGTAGATTTTCCTTAGATTTATTATAAAAATAATTTAAATTAGTTAATTCATATTGAAAAGGTGGCTTTATATTTAAGTATGAAAAATGCAAAGAAATTACTTCAAAACATTATTATCTGAGCTGGTATCAATAAAAAAAAAGACAATTTAAAACCAAATTTCAGGAAATTGAGAGGAACTTTTGATTCAGTTTCTTAGACAATGAGGTTCACCTAAATCAATTTTTTTAAATATAGGTTATTAAAAGAAATTCAAATTTAAATTTGCATTGAGAATGTTTAACTGGCCAGTGTAGAGATTATATTTCTATACATTAAAATGTTATTAATGGAAACAGTAAAATTATTATTATTATTATTATTATTATTATTATTAGCACCGCGTCTTACTACCCGTTCGGGTTGTACACACTTACGCTAATGTGTAATGGTAGGGTGATTGTGAGATGAAATGGAGGACCTACAGTTTAACGTGGAATCCGAACCACGGTGGAGGCCTGGCATTCCCCACATTAACAAGATGTCTTGTCAGAGGTGAAGGAAGGGTTTGGTAATCAGATAAATCTGTGCCGGGACTGAGGATTGAACCCCGGCCGCCAGCATAGAAGTCTGACACCTTACCCCTAAACCGCCAGGTGACCGACAACAGTAAAATAACGAGGTGATTATAAACAAGGTCATATTTTGATTCTTTCATCGTTTCTATTATTTCCAAATGTAGTTCTCATTTTCTAATAAACAAGGCCTACTTTTGTCTGTGTGATTATTAGTAATCAACCCGAAGTTTAGATGGATCCCAAACAATTCCACTGTCAGATGAAAACCTAGGCAGCAATGAAAAGGCTTACTAGGTAAATTAGGAGTGCGGTAGTTTCCTGATGCTTTCCTCATTGAGCCAGAAGGTACTATTTATTTTTATTGCACATCAGTCTACCAAACCCACCAATTGACCCTACAAGTGACATCTTCACTCCATTCATTACATAGATTGGCTGTATACTGGATGTTATTACTAGTCTTGCTCATTCCTCTCCCAATTTATTATGATACAACAAATTTAATAAAATAACAAAACAGTAATGAATGATCAAATTAGTTTTTGACCCCTTTAAATGTTCCCTAGGCTTGAAACAACACTTAAATGTTATCTAGGCTTGACACCCCTTTAATGTTTTTTAGGTTTGAAACCTTTTCAATGGTATCAAGGTTTGACACCCCTTGTAATCATTATTCTGTCTTGGTCGCCTCCCTGTCCGCTAACAACAGACTAACAAGCGCACTCATGGTTGATCTTGCAATATTCCCTCCCCCTTCCCACTTAATTTTCATGTGTCATGAAATATGATAGAGCTAGCTATGTCTATCCTTCTCTAAATGTTTCATTTTAAGCACTTTCACTAGAAGACCGAAAACAAGTCACCTGGCTCCCAAATGTTTCTCTCTCCACCCGCCGTTATAAAACACCCTCCCGTTCTAACATCCCTTAGGCAGGCCACAACCACTTGCTTTCTGCTAAAGCTTGATTCCCACGTTCACAGAAAATATAAAGCAGAATCTGCCTCAGAGGCGCAGCAATTTACACACTTTAAGTTGACCCATGATTCATTGCAACACTAACGTAAAACAGCTGACTATCAATAGATTTTATTTTCTAGTAGATAAACATATATTTTAGATTATTGTCACAATGGATGTTTTCAAATTATAACGCTGTGTCGTGGCACAATCCAATACATCGATACACAGGCTTTCCATTAATAGGTTATTTCAAATCTCCTCACAATGGCCAATGTAGCTGTCTGCCGGTTTCTGGCTGTAGACCGCATGCATTGTCAAATGTGCATGTGCACTGATTTAAGATGGTTGATTCTGAGATTTGATTAGTTCTTCTGTGTCTAGCATCTTGAGCAGAGCGGACAAAGTAGAGAATAGTTTAACTTCAGCAGAACACCTCAAGCCGATTAAGCAGAAATCTTGTGATCGGCTTAAAGCGTGTCACACGACCACGTTTATGTTCTGCGCCAGTTTTTCCGCAAACGTGTGAATATACAGTAACAACAGTATTCCCCCCTTCCCTCTTATTGAACAAAGGACAAGATTATTTTTAAATTCGAGTCACCAGGTTATCTGGCTACACTTGTCTCGCCTGTAGTAAACATACTCGTCTGGACGGAGATTTATGACGCAACTATTCACTCTTGCTATTCAGAATTTCAAATCGAATATTTGGTCGTTAATTATTAGAGATTTCAAATACTTGCACATTCCTACATGTCCCCCTTAAACATATTTGAAAAATTACTTTGCTAAAAAATTATTAATCACATGGCTGTATCATACATAAAGATGTCTTGAACAAGATAAGAATGTATTATATTATAAAAGTAAATTTAAATGCTACTGAATGAAAGAATCCGACACCTTAGCTCAGTCAGTAGCATATCTGCCTATTGAGTTAAGAGTCCCGGGTTAGTTTCCTGGCATGGCAAAAAATTTAGCATTGGTGAAATGTGAGTATAACCTTTTACATTGATAAATTAATGGTCAGGGACTGAACATTGTGCCTATCCTAGTATAAAGTTAGATGATAAGGCATAAAAGCTGTGACAGGCCTAGCAAGCCAGTAGAGTAAAATATATAGCATGAATAAAAACTGCCACAGGCTGGAAACAGCAAGTGAATGAAAGAAGGTGTTTGAGGAAGTCAATGTTCAGTGTTCACTTGAAGTGTTAATAATTTAACAGAAAAACACTCTTTCAATTAGGAGTGTGATCAAAAGTTTCTTCTGAGGTGTAAAGAATATAACGAATGTAATCAATTTAAATTAATATTCAAGTAAAACAGTATTTTATATACCAAGCTAAGTATTTAATGGATAACATGAGGTGTTCAAGGTTGGCTTATTTTTGGTCCAATATGGTTAGTATAAAACTAGTTTCCAAAGCATTAATTATTTACAACTACACTAATGTATAAATAAATGCTTTAATAAATTCATTATAACAACAAATCTCTATTAAATTATTCCTTTTATTTTCTATAATAACTAGGAATCAATGTAAACAAAACCAGAATCAAAGAAAAAAATAATTAATCTCTTATGTTTACTAAGTTTTTAAAAATTCAAATTCATAATTCAGGATTTGTATGCACCAAAAATTTGATTTGCAATTTGAATATATAGATTCAAAACATAATAAACTTGTTTAAATTAATATAGCTTTGAGATAATACATGTTTTTTGTGCATGCTTATTTTTAACTGGTCATAACACTATCAAATATAAAGTGTGTGTATTACCTGTCTGTGGGCAGTGGCTCATCTCTTGCGAAAGAACCATAATCAAGATGCTCTGTGAATGATTGGCTTCACGAGACGTGAGATGGCAGTTCCACCGTCCGCTGTGCTCTGCTAGCAAGTGGTTGATACTCACGACACTGTACAACAAAATGCAAGTTGTTTGAGTATACCTAGCTAACATGAAATCAAGGTCATAAGAGGTTAAGGCAGTAGAGAAGGGAAACTAGTTTATTTAGCTAACACAACATCCAGGCAGGGAGAGTTTAAAGGAGAAGAGAGGAAACTAGTAGGTTTTGAGCCAATCAAAGGACACAAACATCTGACTTGAAATGCTTACAAACATATCCCCCTGATTGGTTAAACAAGAATATGGGCAAGTGAATCAATGATACCATTTCTCTCAGTCCT
The DNA here is from genome assembly GCA_902141385.1 of Timema californicum. Classification (NCBI taxonomy): domain Eukaryota; kingdom Metazoa; phylum Arthropoda; class Insecta; order Phasmatodea; family Timematidae; genus Timema; species Timema californicum. The sequence continues at coordinate 18,380 of CABFOW010003543.1, forward strand.
CATCACACGGACAACTTAGAAAGGAAGGACATGATCATCTGTGCCTCTGTTACAAGATGGATATAGTTTAAAAGGAACCTGAGTAAAGGTTGATTTTATGAGTTTAGTCTTATAAGAAAATGAGCTGGTGTGGCAATAAATCATTGGCAGGATTTCGATGCCCATTATAATATTATACTGTAGCCTATACATGTTTATATAACAAAATTTGGGTTAAGAGTATTTTTTTGCCCAAATGAAGAAAATCAATTTGTTTTGAACTTATTTTTTGTACTTAAAAATATTTACTCAAAACGTCTGAAGAAAAAGTCTCCTCAACCTTGTTATAAAGCATACACAAATATATTAAATGTGTGCGAGCATTCAATACCTCTCTACCAAGCCGCTGTCGGCCCAGAAGCGGTTGTCTACTCTGACTCCCTGTAAGTATAGAGTTGGATCACTTGAGCCCCACAGCCAGCTGACACTGGGGTCTGTGTTCTCACTCAAGGCAGCTGCAGAGGCTCGACACAGCAGATGCAACTCATCTCCTGCGAACACCACCTTTAAAACAAACATAGCTCATAAATACACACCTAGTTTGTCTGAAGATACCAGGGTTGTTAAAAAACTACTATCTAATCTAATAATAATTGGATCAAAACATTTAAAGTAAGATTGGGGTCCTTGGACCCTAAAACCCTTGAGGATATTCAAGATTTGAGTATTCAAGAAAATATCAACTTCAAGCTTCGAAAAAAATTTAAAAAAAATAATTTTATGATTATTATTTTTTCACAGATTTTATTATGAATCCAAGATTTAGAAGTAAAATGAACATTCAGATTTGTAGAAAGGTCTACAATAGGTTTGATCTTTGATATAAGACAGTTGATGGAAAGTAGGAATAAATTTGGGGAAAACTTTGTAATGATATTGTTATGACTAGTCGCCAGTTCATATAGGATGGGAGCTCACACACACATTTAAATAATAGAGAAATGTTTACTATTCTATAACTGACTAGTTTAATAATAACATAGAATATAAAATATACAGTTATATACAAAAGATGATACTTGATACATGGTATCTGTTAGTGGGTAAACTATCCTAGCTCTACTATATTCTTGAACCATGCAGAGGTCTTTAGTTTGACAACATTTTCTGATGAAATACCGAACACAACTGTCCTGTTAGTCAATCAGTTTGTCCTTGCATGAACTCTGGGTCATGAATCAGTCATTAATCCTTAACTGGAATTTACATTATCATTACAAAAACCAATGTTTTAGGACTAGAAATGTAATCGTAAGCTAGACGGCCGTACTAAGTTGCAACTATTCCTAGTTTCAACTATGCACATCTATAACTGCACATTCTTAATTTTGAGTGTACACTCTGTTCACATGTTGTTGGCTCTCAACAGTATTTATAGATGTGAATAAGGCATAAGATAGTGTGGATAGAAATAAAGTATGGAAAGCAATGGAATAGCCTGGAGCGGAAAGAGGAGGTGTAATTAGAATAAATAGTATGTATGAGGATAATAGAAGTTGTATTAAGATAGAGAAGGGGTGGACTTAGAGGTCCCAAATAAAAAATGGAATTAAGTATGGGAATGCTCTCATCACTACTCTTTGTAATGGTAATGTAAATGGTCATGAATAAAATGGTAATAAGGAAACTCGAGGAGGAAAGGATTAAAGCCATTATGTTTGCTGATAACTTAATGGTATGTAGGGTGAAGGAATAGTTCAGGAACAGCCATAGGAATAGAATGAGGAAGTGAAAGATTGTGAAATGAAGTTTAGCATGATGAAGTGGGAAGTTGTGACGATGAATAGGATGAGGATTAAGCCTGGTAAAGCTATAAAGTTGCGTGGAGTAGAGCTGAGAAAGGAACAGAGTGTAAAGAATCTTGGTGGCGTGATTTAGGTGAAGGGCGGGAGTAGAGAGAATATAATAAGAAGAGGGCAGCAGGGGAAAATATTATATAGGTGTTTAGGAAACTTGCTAATGGAGAAGAGAGGTGCACTTTCAATGTAGGAAGTGCTTTATTGGGCGTACTTTGTACCCATAGTTACATATGCAGCAGAAACATTTAGTGAGACTGTAAGAGAAACAAGAAAAGTGGAGGCCATAGCAATGAAGTTTGTGAGGAGCATGTTAGCTGTCACAAGGATAAACAGGATTAGGAATGAAGTTATCCAGGAAATAGTAGGGGCTCAAGGATTACATGAGATAATAAAGAAAGCAAATCCTAGATGGCATGGTCATGTAATGAAGATTTAAAAGGAGAGAATGCCAAAAGGAATGATGGAGATGAATACTGTAGGGAAATGATCATGAAGGAGACCAAAAAAGAGATGGGAGCAGCAGATAGCAGAAAGTATGCAAGTGAGAGAAGAAGAATGGAAGCAATTAAAAAAGGAAGAATTGTGGAAGGAAAGAGGAAAATTAAGGCAGTTTACTAAACCGACCCGGCCACAGACTGGAGACAGTTGATGATGACCTTGAATATGAATTACTTTTTCTAGTATGTAAAATTGCATATCAGTGCAACATCTCACTATCCTTGTCTCACTAAAGTTAGACAGGTGCCCTCAAAGCAAATGGTGAAGGTAATGAGTTTACAATATGAAAATTTAAAGAGGGAATAGTATTTTTCTAGGTGCATTGCAAACAACCACATCTAACCTCAGTCCTCATTGTAGTTTCTTCTTTGCAAAACATATCATGAGTCAGTCACGTAATGCTTTGGTTATTTAATATAAACTAAACCCAATTTTTTATGAAACTTCCTTGTTGAGTACATATTGCTATATCCATCCTAAGTTTCATTTTAATTTTATGTCTAATATGAGGGTAGTATTATAGAATATACCTTTTATAAAATGATTGTGTGATAAGTCAATAAAGAAATAATAGTCATTTATATCAATATATGACTTATAAATAATTTAAACTATAAGATCATCAAAGTATTCTAAATAATAAACACTACAATCTAATCCAGCAACAGAGAGTATAATACGTGCACATAGTAATCAATTTCTCAACTAGTGACCCATACAATTTGTCACACGTGCTGGTTCAATATAGTGACATGATGGGATAGTCAATTTTACACCCCAATTGTAGCTCTTGAAACGGGGTCTAGCAATGTGGGACCCAATCACATCTTATCCCAATGGAAAAGAGATATGGAGTATAACACAATAGCATCCTCTCTCCTCTGATACTACCCGCCTTCCCCTCCAAACAGTGATAATCTCACAATTTAACGCCAATAACATGGAGGTAGGGGTGTACAAAGCCTCGAAACATCAGCTTGTATTCGAAACAAACATCAGCTTCGGAGCTTCGCCAGTAAAAATATTGACAGCTAAAATACTCGATTTATGTTTAATTATAGCCATTTTGATCTGTTTTAGACATTACAAATTAATATTTTGTAATGTACCTGATTTTCCCCTAAAGAATATGTGAGAGCATTGACAATAATCTCGTCCTAATTTTATAAACATATTTTATTTTATTTAAATAATACAATCTATTACGTGGCGCTTAAAGCACTTCTTCTTCCAAGAAGGCACAAAATCCACTGTAAATGACGTCAGAGTGCACCAGTAAGGTCAAGATGACAATTTAAAGTCTTTAAAATAATAACTTCCTCTTCTAGAAAGATCGATATGCATTTTTAAAAGGTAATTTGAGTCAGTTTCCTGTTCTCGGAAATTCTACCTTCATCCAGATGTTTTTTTATATTGTATTTTATTTTTTATAAACACCCATCATTTAGAAGCTTCCATGAGCAATGGATATATACAAAGGATGGTGCAATGAAGGGCACTAGGAGCCCAGTTCTTGATGTACTCGGACTACAGCTCCTGTCTGCGATTACTACGATCGTGTTATCAGCCGCCTCTCTAAATTGTTACGCTACGCAACATGATCAGTTTTCCGACCATTACAAATAGTGATTATTGAATAAATAAATAGTATCAAACTTTACAATTGTGCTATTATTCATCTTTAAAATAATAACTTCCTCTTCTAGAAAGATCGATATGCATTTTTAAAAGGTAATTTGAGTCAGTTTCCTGTTCTCGGAAATTCTACCTTCATCCAGATGTTTTTTTATATTGTATTTTATTTTTTATAAACACCCATCATTTAGAAGCTTCCATGAGCAATGGATATATACAAAGGATGGTGCAATGAAGGGCACTAGGAGCCCAGTTCTTGATGTACTCGGACTACAGCTCCTGTCTGCGATTACTACGATCGTGTTATCAGCCGCCTCTCTAAATTGTTACGCTACGCAACATGATCAGTTTTCCGACCATTACAAATAGTGATTATTGAATAAATAAATAGTATCAAACTTTACAATTGTGCTATTATTCAAGAACTTTTCAATTGGCGCTCGATTACGGCGCTATAAATACCAATTATATCATCAAAATACAGTACCGCTTCATTGGCTCCCAATCGCGGGGCATAATAATTCCGTGTCGTAAAAATTGGCACTCGATCACGGGGCTATAAATACCAATTATATCGTCAAAATACCGTACCGATTTAATTAGTGCAATTATCAGCTAATTAAATGGTAATCTCATCAATTGTGACCCAAGACAGGGACCCGTAAAACCAGAACGTAACAATTTATACTAAAAAAATTTAAGAAATTGAATTGCATGCTGTAATAGCAACTTAATTTTTCAGAGTAATATGAAATATAGCAAGCAAACATAGCAATAACACATTTTCAAAGTAATTTTAGTGCATAAATTAATTTAAATAACCACAATTTAATATTTTTTCAAGCATAAAACCACTAAAAGAAAATATTTAAACTTCAATTCAGCTTCGAGAATATTTCATATATTCGATGTGAGTTTGCTTAGAATTTAGAAAGTGGACTTTGCCCACCCCTACATGGAGGGCACGAGTTTGTTTCATATCCCCTAAGAGAATGCTTTACCAACTGAGACACAACAAGAGTTCATTACATAACCTCTAAGAGACAGTACTTTATTAGTGAAAGCTTAATTTAGATATAACACCAGTTCCGCAACCTACAGTATAGTACTTTACATGCTGAGACACCATACTAGTTACATAAACTGCAAGAATGCTTTATCAGCTGAAACACCACACTAGTTTCACAAACTGCAAGAGAGTGCTCTACCAGCTGAAACACCCCACAGGTTCCACAACGTTCAGATTTAACCACGGAGATTTAACTTTACAACGCTTCGACAAGGAACTACTAGATATCACAGCCTAAGCCCTATATTTGAAGGAGAAAAGATCCGAAGCCAGGACTACAGGAAGCGGCTCAATAATCTTGATCCCAGAACAACAAGAAGTCCAGGCGTGGGCAACAGGGCGAGCATAAATTAATTGAACACTTGCTTCTTACACTAAACAGTTTAAAGCCATCCAATTTTAAGTAAATACATTTGAGGTGTTGTGTGCAAGAGCGGCGAACTCAATATAGGACCTTTGTTTTCTCTCTATCGTGTTCAGGAATACCTGTTGTGCATGTTCATAGTTCTAATTTGTGGAGTTCACCCTTCTTTACCACTCAAAATAAGGCTTTAAAATAAATGTGAATTACTTTTGAGCGTTCAACATGTGGGCAATAAGGACAGCCCTCTCCCCACCATCAAAGGTCTGCCCGCCCCCTTCCACTCACCATTGAAGGTCACAAGCAAAGAGAATGCATTTTGTCACAGGTCAGTTCACGCTCTCAGCTAGTGTTTTTCTGTTTATTGTGAAAACTGTGATGTAGAGTGTTGTGGAGGGTTATCCTCATAAAAGAGTTAAAAATAAAGATGCTTAAAAACGAGTGGCTGCCAAAAAGAACTAGAACAAGGGGAAGGATTATGTTGTTGCCATCCCTACATTCACACATTAGAGATAGGAAGGTAATAAGGGAGTGAGAAGAGTGGGGAGAGGGGGCAGGAGTAGATTTATCTTGACTCTGGGCAATTACATAGGTACATTATTATTGGTCCTAAAATGAACAAAACAAGACACAAGGACTTTATGTTGAGTTCGCTCAGCCCAAAAAGTTTTAAAAGGATTTGTCTCAAAACATGTTCTTGTTAAGTTTGTCCTACTCACACACAACACCGCTTCTTAATCAAAACTTAGGCAAAATTTAGGGAAATAAATTAATGAAATAAAAAAGAATAGCTATGAAATTAATGAGTAAAATTGAAAAAAAGTAGCAAGGAAAGTATAGAATTGAGTAAGTATGATTATGTAAGGAAATCAACAACAAAAAACGTGAAAAAATGAATCAGGAAAGTAAGAAAAAATAATGGAAAATGAGTATGGAACTATATGAGAAAAAGAGAAGTCACGCATAAAATGAAAAATTTGAAACAAGTGGCCAAAAAACTAAACTAAAGAGCAATTAAAAATATGTAGAGAAGAAAAGAAAAACTAAGAAATGAAACTGAGAAAAGCAATCAGGAAAATAAGAAAGATTATAGAAAAGTATAGCAAGTAATTAAGAAATGTTCAAGCACAATACCTGAAGCTACCTGTGTATCTGTTGTACAGCTGCATACCTGGTTGGCATTAGGAATAAGCTCCAGCAAGGCACTGACTGGCCAATCACAGTGCAGTTCTGAGTATTGTAATTTTCTTAGGGGCTGGCCCCTCAGGGGCGGCGGACTTCCACATCTCGCAGGAGGGGACAGCTTTACAGATGTGTTGACAGCCCACACAAGCAGCCATGAGAGCTGACAGTCACATACCAGGGGGTTGCCAGACAGATCTCTAAATATTGTAAGAAAACCAAAATCCAGGAGAAATTGTTCAACCAGTTCAAATAAAATGTGATGTACTTTAGACACAATTGTCTTCCTTTAAAAAATGTGTGATGGACTTTGGCAAGGATGTTAATAGACATATGAACTTTTGGTTAACACAGTTTCTAATTTTCATTTTTAAGCTAACTTTACCATATTTTGAATAAAACATGAGCCACCATAAATTATTTTCTATTTACTTAAGTTTTGGAGCTAAGAGTGTGTATACCAGAATTGGTTGGATATCATAGGTTGAAATGGTATGCAAGTTGTTTTGTAGAAAGAAAGAACTTCTTCAATATAACTACAACTAAACAGAATTAAATTGTCTATAAAAATGTTCCTTAATATATTTATCGTGCGATGGATAGTTTTGAAACTATAGCCATGGGAAACATAGCACATTCGTGCAATCACACTGAATTATTGTTATGCCTTCCCTTCCTATGTTACATGGTCATGGTCACCTAATGATGGAAAAATAGGAACTACCAAAGAGGATGGTCGGGATGAAGTATGTAGGAAAAAGACTGCAAGGAAGACCAAAAAAGAGATGGGAGGAGCAGATTACAAAATTTACAAGTGAGAGGAGAAGAATGGTTGAAGGAAAGAGGAAGATGAAGTCATTTTACTAAACTGACCAGGCCACAGTGTGGAAACAGATGATCATGATGATATACATATGTGATATTGAAAGAATGTTCTTATTTGTAGCTTGAATTAATATTTATTTTTATCTCGAAAAATTTGAGAAATAATTTTACCCGCGAAAGTTTTCGAGAACATTAAAATGATAGTATGATATGCTGAAAGCGATATTATTATTTACTTAAATATTAGTCAAATTAGTATTCATTTAAAAAACTAGGTTATAAGTTATAACTGTCTAAATTTTTCTTCCATGTCATGTATTTAACTATTTATTTACATATTCTGAGAAAAATCAAATTTAAATACACACAAAACATTTCATGATTAGTAATGTCAAGTTCAATAACTCAATATCATTAACTTCCTGATTTACAAATAGCAATATTAGAATAATGGATTATAGGTTTATGTTTATACCAAACAATAATAACACCAAAACATGTTGTCATAGAAAACTAAAAACTATCAAATAAGGAGAAAGGAATAAAAATTAAGAAGATTTAATTTTGCCAAACATGACCCCCTGTAGCAAGGGTCATATATGATAACGTCCTTGCTTAGACCTAGCATGAAATCTTTTAAAAGCTGTAAAAAAAAGAATTAATAAATTGAAATTTAAGTAGTGAAATGTGTAAAAGTAAAAATTGTGATTTTTAATGTTGACCTAAAAATACTTGTATATCCTGTGATCCCATTTATACCTTTAAAATCAGCAAAAAGAGATACTACCTGTACAAACAGAATCTCTGGCATAGCGCTATCGCCAGTGTTACCACGTTGAAAAGTATATTGGATGTCTTGCTTGGTATTCGCCCAAATTATACAGAAATTGTGTTTATTTAGGGAAAAAATTTAAATTCGTGTTATTCACACAAAAACAGTAGAATTCGTGTAAAAATTTGCTTCCAAATGCGAATTTTGCATGTTCCTACCTATAGCTCATTCAATCAAAAATTTTACATATAACTCATATACATTTTAAATGCAATTAATAAAATAGTGATGGTTAGTAATAAATAAAATGATAAAATAGTAGGAAAATGGTAGGACACAAATAAAAGTAAAAACACTGACACATATTTACACACACTTCAATAGTTTGATGCTTTAATAGTGTGTGTAAATATGTGTTAAGTGTTTTTACTTTTATTTGTGTTTTACCATATTTCTACTATTCTATAATTTTATTTATTACAAATTGTTATTGCTCAATGCACTTTATTTCCTAAATAAAATAGTGATAGGTAATTAAACTGAACACTATTTAGAATTTAATTTTGTAGTGTGACAGGTTATATTGTCAAAGTTTGATATTGAAAAACAATATTTATAACCAAAACATTTCTTAATGATGGATATTTTTTTGTGGGGGTAGGGAGAGGGAATGCGGCTTATTTTTGGGTTATTACGGGATTATTAAAAATAATAAATTCTCAGTTTAGTTTTTTAATTTCTTAGGTTTTTTAATTTCTCACATTTTCGGGATTCATTTTTTAACTTCCGAGATGAGATTGAGAATTTTTTTCTTGAATTTGCAAGATATTTTCGAGTCTTGCACATCCCTAGTATAAATAAGGTTATTCCATGAAAATAAAAATAAAAAAATTCTTACAATTGTCTGAGTGACTCTATGTGATCAAATGTTCCTTCTTCAATTCTAGTGATGGAGTTTTGACTCAGTTTCCTGTTGGAATAAAACAAACACAACTTTTTATTTATTGCTGAAATCATTATTTTACTAAAAGTAGACAACCCCCTTTAAAAGTAATCAAACCTAAAGTTGAATTTTTTTTATCCGTGCCACATTTTACTGCTCTTCTGGGCTATTTTTTATCTAACTAAACTTATGATATAAGGATGAGGAAGATATAATCTAGAACAAATGTACTTGGGAATCCATTTAAGAAAAAACACTGTTAGTACACCAAAGCAGGATTTTAACCTGGACCTTTTAGTTTGTTGGCAATCCAGACTAGATGAACTTATTGTTTTGTCTGTGTGCAAGCTGATATACGAGCTAGATAGTTAAATCATAGATTACAAGATGAAGATATCAAAATCAAATAGAGTTGTACCAATTCAGTAAAACTGATTACTGATACCAGCAACAAATTAGATAAATGAATTGCTTGGATTATTTGCACCAATTAATCCAGATAACCAATAATTATTTATTTATCAAAAGCTAATACAAATTGTGAAATATATGTTTGAAATCATTGTAACAGATAATATATATTTGGAAGAAGTTACGGGAAAGGTGGATAAAACACATTTAAAAGGGTATGGGCACAATATGGCTTTTCCAATGATTAGAAAAACACAGTTCACACTTTACATTGCTGCCACTGGAAAGAGAGGAACTGGTTGCCTCTTTAAGAAAATTGGTCATCACTGCCCAATCCCCCAACCTGTTTCATTCTATCAAAACTAATCATGGAGAAGTGTGAAATATGCAACGCAACTTCCTTTGGTTTCCTCTTTTAAGAAGGAGTGTGAAACGTATAACACCACTTCCTAAAAGAGGAAACCAAAGGAAGTTGTGGTGCGCATTTCACACTCCTGCGTGATGAGTTTCAAGAGAATAAAACTCAGTTCAGAGGATTGGGCAGTGACGATCAATTTTACTCAAGAAACAATCAATACCTCTTTGTCTAATGGCAGCAATGTAAAATGTGTTTTTCTATTCATTGTAAAAGCTATATTGTTTTCATACCCTTTTATGTGTGTTTTATACCTCCTTCCTGTACCTTCTTCCAAATATTTATCACAATGTAGCTCAAAAAGCGAAAAGAAGTTTTTCTTAAAGAGATGTGTTATAACAGTTAATGTAAATGATAAAAGATTATATTTCAAAAACAATCATTTTATACTTAAGTTGCAAAATGAGTTAAATATGGTGTCTTGGGGAACAAAAATAAGTAACATATATCTAATATGTATATTCATTAATTAAAAATTAATGATACTACTTTTGAGTCTTGTCCACTTTCATTGATACAATTTCAAACCATCTTTTTTCACACATTTGTTGTGTTACTTAGTGTGAATATTTAAAAAAGAAAAACCAATTGATTGGCATAATAGTCGGTGATTAAGATTCATTGCCAATGCACTAATACAAATTTGATTATGATTCATCGGTATCCACATAATTAGACCTCTAACCAGCTTCGGCGCCCGCGTATTCTAATGCGTTATTCTCACAGTAGACTTGACTGCCGATGACAGGGAAATTGAGGGTTGAATCTCAATCGGGAGTACTTTGTGGGGTTTTTTCTCCAAAATTGTTATTCACTCTCCCTTAACACAAATGAGGGTACATTTCCTTTAAATGTGACCTTCCTAATCCTGAGAACTATTAGCGTGATTAGTACATAAGCGTATAGCCTGAATGGGTGGTAAAACACTGTACTAAAAAAAAGTAAATATCTAATTTTAAAGAAAACAATACCTTTTTAAAATAATATCATACAATATTGACAGATAATCTTTCAAAAGGCTAATTAATTTGGCAAATATAGTGTTTTAGATGGTATGAAAAATAAGAGAAGAAAATCCAAGATTATTGCAATGTTCGATGAAATAGGGAAAAAAAACCAAAAATTGTATTAAGTAGCTACATTATATTTTAGAATAGGTGTAATTTTTAAGACAAAATTCACAAGACTCCTAAGGCTTCATTTTATGTCTGGACACTATGAACATACTAAAAAAGTTTGGTAACATTACAGTTTTATTTTACCTAACCCGTATATTTCCTGAACTGAATATCTCACAACAGGAGGAACTGTATCTGCTTTCATATTCACGTCTAAAGTCAATTTAGTTTTTATTAACATTATCACAATAATCATACAATCAGGGGTGTTGCACAAAATATATTTAGGGGGGTTGGTGTGGGGGGTGAACCAATGTTTTTCCCAACTCTAAGCATTACAAAATTATAAACATTCCCAAGTAGCAAAGTAGAGTACAATAAGGACAGTGTTGAGAAAGTGGGTGGGAGGCAGGAGAAAGCTCCTTATTTTTTTTAGTTTGGGGTGATAATCAAGCCTTTAGCCGATATTTTAGGCATCTGTATTTTTAAATTTATGTATTTATTTATAATTACAGTGGAGGAGGGGGAAGGGGGTAGTTTGGTGGGCACATTTCCTAATTGCCGGAAGCTAGAAATAATTTTACTTGATAAACAGTTCTCCAAGCTATCTGAAGTGTTTTATATGGCAACATTACCCCCAACAGAGAAGGTCAGGAAAAATTCTAAATATTTAACATCTCTAGAAGCTCTTAGAAGTGCTTTTTATGCTGATACAGCCCCCTAATTTGTACTTGTATCTTATTGTTCATATTGTTTGAACCAAAAATAAAGCTATTTTATTCATAAAATTCTGGGGGTGGTTTGAGNTTGTGACAGCCTTGTTTATTTGTTCATACTGGATTTTTAAAGCTACGAGGCTTTTTCAGTGCAACTTGAATCATTATGAATTTCAGTTTACCTACATTTGAGCTAAATATCAAATTGAACTTAAATGTTATATTTATTTAGATTTGCAGATATTGTTCAAATCATGTATTTTAGATTTATTTTATTATATTTGGAAGAAGGTATAGGGAAAGTGGATAGAAACATATCCACTTTTCCTACACCTTTTTCCAAATATAATACAATTACCTAATAAAGCGAAAAGAGATTTTCCATATTTTAGATTAAAAGATTTAACTGACTTTATTACAGCGGTTTCCAACATTTTGAAGTTTATGACCACAACTTTTCTCTCTAAGGCCATTGCAAACCTTTAATAACTTAAAAGCGTTCAAATCCTAGTTTTTAAGTTTTTTTTAACTGTGTATTACTAACAGCCCGGAATATCTACAGTAAGCTACACCAGTGGAATAGGTGAAATTTAGAGGAAATGTACACTTATTTGTTTGGAGGGATATTATGATAAACTACCCCTGGCCAGAACTAAAATCATTACTTCACCTTCACCAACAAACCAAACCAAAAGAGCGTGAAATTAAACCCTCATGTCCACTAATGCTTGTTTTAATTACTATAAATTGCTTATAGTAATGATTATATGCGACTAATATGTAGTAAAATAGAATCAACAAGCCCGGGGTTGGGGGATGATTTTATATTATGCTAGCAGCATTACAAGGCTGCCACAGTAAACAAGTCAACAAGAAGCTATCAGAATGGAATAGCCAAAAGGAACCTAAGCAGTAGCTAGACTGTTTTTAACACTTTATCAACTTACGTTTCTATCATAATTTCACATCTTCTTATAATAATTAAAATGCTTGAAAAAGTAAATATAAAGCTAAAACCTATATATTGTGACCTAATCCAAAACATGCTGCAACCCCCAAGTTGGAAATATGCTGCTTTATTATAACACAGTTGGAAGCAATATTTAACTAGTAAGCTCGTCACATTATCAAAAATTAGCAATTTGGTCATGTTTCTTTAAAAACATTTTCAACTGTCAAATAAATCAATAAAAAATGGAATTTATTGATATTTCTACAGTATTTTGATACCTGTCTACCAATATACTGCTTCATAACCTTGGAAGTTGCCCTAAAATGTCAATACTGGTACGTAAATAAACTATTCAAAACATATTGTAATTTAGAGTGGGAGAGTGAAGGAGCTTTCCCCGACATTTTATTAAATATCTTATGGCAAATTCGAAATCAGCATGCTAAACAACATGGTTATACAAAATTTCATGCAAATCAAACACTAAATAATGAGTTTAAAAATGTATCCCAAATTTGAAAATTTTAAAAGGGGCAAAAAAAACAACTTAATTTTTGTTTAATGTAGTCTACTTAATCAAAGGAAAAATTATAAGAGCTGTAACAATGTAACACAGCCCTATTACTCCTCTTCCTTCATTGTTGCTTTGAGCCTATTTAAATTTCTTTCATGAAAGTCTATTGTAATAAACAGTGAAATAAGATACATCAGTTCGATTAAAACTTGTATAGATACCTGCTAGAAAAATCAGTGTGTATTTCAGAGGTAAAACATTAACACTAATCTCAATGTCCTCTTTTCATCAGAAAGTCACAACTAAAAACACTAAGCAATAAACAAAACATTGGCTGACAATGCTGCCACTTCAAGCATTTCTGGCTTAGTGAAAATTTGCTACTGGGCAGCTCATGTTCCCTTATGATTCGTTTCCATACCACATTCAGCATACACTCGCCGGCCGTTGTCTATGTCTACAGACAACGGTGCTACTAGACTACTACTTGATTAACTAAGATTTCTACAATCTACTAAACAAGGAATCACCTTTAAATGTTTGACAATTTTTGAAGTTGGGATTTTTTTTAGAGTAGAGATCAACAGTTGGGAAATCTTAAAATTGTCTGTACAAGTATGTGGTTAAGGACTTACATAATAGAAATTAATGGGGTACAGAATAAGCCTAGAATTTCCCAACTCTAGATCTCAAATCTCACAAAATTCTCAACTCCAAACTTTTAAGTGGTTAATGTTTTGGCCTCCTAGCTCTCTATTATTTTCTAACTACATTCATTTTCCCTCCAGTGTTTATTTTGATAATTTAATACATTTTTTTAAACACGTAGATTAATTTGTTCATATAAAAGGCTTGCAAGTGCCTATCTGTTATAATTTCCAAGAACATCTAACCAGTTTTACTTCATTTTACTCAATTCACTCCCCTTAAATGGATTAGTAATTATTTGGAGTCATTGTCAATATAGTGAGGAAACATCCCATTATATAGTAATGCTATTTAACCAGTTAAGCCTAATGTGTTCTCGAAAGTCTTCAGCGTGCTTTATGCATCTGTCAATTATAGGCATAATTTAGTAATTACTTATCCTTATTAAATTGTTTTATCTGAAATGTTTAGTTATAAGAAAGTATGGGTTTTCTGCTAATTTTAAATAGCCCAATCCATGACCTAAGTTGTAAGCAAAATATCTTCCAAATTTGTATTCAATTCATCAACTTAATTTTTAGACTATTAACTTTTCAATTGAGTAATTTTCATTCTATTGACACTATTGTTAAAATTATACTTTAATTTGCGGTTGTTTCTGTTTTATTTTTATTATTTTGTTTCTATCGGGAAGCTGGGTTCTATTTTACATTGCACGTGCAGTTTAACGAAGTAAAAGAGAGGTTTGGTGAGGGATAGCCTGCCAATCAGTGCTTATCATTTTCATTCCTCGAGTTGAAGTGGGGGTGAAGGTGAGTGGTAACACTGCTTCACCGATCACACTTATTGAAAAGTGACCATGCTATAGACATGTTAATTTCCTATCCAGTTTTACAATTAAGTTTTCAGGTGCAATGAGAAGGTTACCAGAGAAACGAGGACCTCTGTATTTGTTTGATTTAATATATTATTCATAAGAACTTTTGATTTCCTTAACTAAATTGACTGTTGATATGTCTTAAGTCATGTAATTAGTGGTTTCTTTTGTCCAGCAATTTAAGAAAATGTGTTGACATCAATCTACTAAACCCGAGTATTCATTTCCAGAGCTAATTGTATCAGTCTTTCCCACCCTCACTATATGCTAACACTTTGATGACTGAGATACTCCATGTTCTAACCAGTCTAATAATGACTGCCAAGGAATATTTTATTTAAAACTGTGTAGGGGTAGTAAGAACCTAACACTGCAATGTGGGAGGTAGGATTGACTGGTTAGATGACATGAGTACATTTCACCATTTATATTTTGTGGGGGAAAATAGTTTATAATAACAAGCCTCTGCACTCTTGTGTAACATAATTTGAATCATTAAAGACATATGTCCATGATCTTTGCTTAATACCATAAATTAAAAGATAAAAAAAATAGCTTTATACTGTATCATACTTTCCGACTTTGTATTTTGCAAATCGTAGAAAAAATACCACTACACTGTATCGCTACTAGTTTAGGACACATCTCCTTTGCTTGAGCGTTTGACAAGTTTTTATGGTCTCCAAAAGTTAAGCCCTTCTTCGTGTAGAGAATAAGTACTTTAAAACCAATGGCTAGAGCAAGGTAATTTACTAAACTTCAGCCCAGTGTTATTAAAATTATTTTACACTTTAAAAATAAAAAGCTCAAAGTAACGTGTTAAAAATTACTTACAATTTCTCCAGGTTTTCTAATCCTTGTAAGATGTCAGTATTCACAGCCTTTAGTTTGTTATCAGACAAGTCTCTGAAATATAAATTTACAAAATACAAGCAGTGATTAACACAACAATAACAAACTTGCTGGGTGTCACCCTGAAAGGAGGTTGTATGATAAAGAGCAGTAAAGGAACTGAATGAAATAATAGAGGAATCAAGAATGAGACAGTGTAGGCATATCAAGCAAATGTGACAAGAAATAGTGCCAAAAAGAATATTGGAGTAAAAGGCCACAGGGGAGACCAAGAAGGAGGTAGGAAGATAGATAAATATGTTAACTGTCTTGACTGAAGATATATATTGAAATAGTTCATAATCACCTCAATATATAGTGCTCTTTGCCGCCTAGCTTTAACAAGGTGAACTGTTGCTTCATTTATACATGATAGCTAATCTAAAGGTGTTTTTTTTAATGTGTATCACTCTTTATTTAACATAAGTTTCGCATATTTAATCAAGATATGTGATTATTTTATTTTATTTGAGATTCAATTCAAACTCAAAATACCTGTTTCGCAGAGTTGTAGTAGTAAAAAAAAGTATAATTTAATTCAACTTCATGGCAGCCAACAGCATGTATTTTTAAAAAGGTGTATATTAAATTCTTCCTGCCTAAACTGCACTAGAAGGACAATTTGAATTTGATGGCTCAAAGGAAAAACAATAGTAATTTAAGGTGGCAGAGGTTTCCACGTCTTTTCAAAAATTTTATATATATATATAAAAAAAAAAACCTTAATCAAACTTATTGGGAGAAGGGTAACTCCAATTGCATTTCTTTATCTCACCAAGTTGCTTAGACCATCTTTCCAATGCCATATTATGTATGATATGCAGTGATTGAACAACACTTTTTAAAGTGTCATATATTTTGAATTATTTAGTGGTTTTGTAACCACGCAAATTTTTAAAACTATCTACTGTAATAAAGAAAAACGTAGGCACATATTTGAATATTTTGCTCAATGGTCTGTCAATTTTAAGTATGTATATATTATATATCCCTTTTAGTACCTGTTTGAATCATAAGCATATATAAATTGTGTTAGTGGAATATGGATAAGAGATTATTTTAGAGCAAATGTAATCACATTCATGGAGTGGGAAACCACTTAAAGGGGGAAAAATTGCATACCCAACAGGGATTCAAACCTTGATCTCCCCATAACACACAATTCAGTCCAATATGAGTGGCATGTTAGAAATGTGGCAACCAATGCGGGTTTAAGCATATTATATAGGTTAAATCCGAGCCCAGCTTTTCAAAACCGTTTATGAATCAATATTTTTGTTCACCATACAAAAGTTGACCTCGTTGGTCTTGGGTTAAAAAGTGCTCATCCCAGGACCCAATGTTTGCGTGTTCAAACACATCCGGGGACGACAGATTTTTCTTGAGTGATAAAAGTGTGTAGCACAACTTCCTTTGAAGGGGAAGAAAAGCCGTCAGTCCCATGTCTATTGTGGCATTTTAAGGAGCCCTAGAGGTTATGTTAAAATACCTTTTCCGGCAAAATTGGTAGGCCCCTTCGCTCAAAGAAATGACTGTGTACTGATATAATCAGTGGGTTCATAAAGTGCACTCTAAATACCTTTAGTAAATAAGTATTTAAAAAAAAAGCTTCACAAAAGATCCATCAAACTTTCTGTACTACTTTAATGTATTCAGCAAAAAATATATGGAATAAGAGTAATAATCAATTAAGTTTATTAAGTCACATATTTAACTTTATTAAATAGCTTTGAGAATAAACGAAGGTTTTATCTTCCTTAAATATCCAATTATCTTGTCTTAATTAATAAACAAATGGAAAAGTGTGATAAAAAATAATATAAAATTCAAGAAAGTATCACTTACAATCTTCTTAAGTTGGTGAGGTTGGAAAATGTTGAACCTTCAATAAATTTGAGTCGATTTTTACTGAGATTCCTGCAACAAAATAAAATGGATTGTGTCAATGTATAGTTGTCTAATTGAGTTTTATTCTAATATCCATTAGATATTATGGAGTAATTACCATATTGGCCCAAATATAGTACAGCTTTGCATATAATATAACCCTTAAATTTTGAAGGTGTTATGCATGAAAAATAAAAGATCTCAAATAAACTTTGAGGTAGAAACTTAAACTAATTTGACAGTTACATTAGGCCTTCTGAATTATTTTCTTGATATAGATGAACTCTTTATAATTTTTTCTTCAAAGTTGTATATTAGCCTTGGGAACACCCAGATTGTTAGCAGCCTGCTCGTTATTTGTTTGTTGTACCTTGTGTATTGCTCTTTATTTAAAATTCATATTATGGCTTCTTCTCATTCCCTTGTAAACTTAAAAACTCTGAGGAAGTCTTCTTTTCAACGCGATCACTCACTTGCAGATTTACCATGGTTGATTGTTTTAATATCAGTAACAGATAACAGATTTTGCCACCAAATAATAATGACCTACTGAATTACCAGTTCAGAGGCATTGAAAGGTATAAATTATCCTCTCTTAGTTTTGATCTTGAATTTATTAGTAGACGAGCACCATGATTTACAACAGGTCGGTAAAGTTACAGCCTGCTACAAAATAAAGCTTTGTAGGAATGCGCCTTTTTATTGGTGAAAAATGATAGGCTATACTTATAATACAAGTAAAGTTTTCAGGAGGCCATTTTTAGGAGGAAAAAATGCATTATTTTCAGGATAATACAGCATGTGGATAACTTGGATGGATAGTAAGACTAGATGCAAGAAACACACATCCCATATAGCTAAGGTAACATTGTTCAAATACTAGCAAGAATACCCTCAGCAGCGCTTATTCTTTGCTTCAAACAAACAGAAAGATACTCATTTTATCTGACCTCGATTTAGTAAAAAACTAATCAAAATTTTAAAATTCAAATTTCAAGGTGCACATATTTGTGCACAAGGGCTCCTAATTTTAAAATTTTAGTCCTTTAGGCGGAGTAGATATCACGCAGTGCTCATGACAAAGAGATAAACTCTTCATTTTATTACTATAGTCAGATAATCTCCTTGTAAAAGTACAAGTCATATGAGAGGTGACAGGGGGATACAAAAATTTCAGTTTGGGGGGAAGGGGTGGCTAGGGGAAAATGAGCTTGTAGCGCCCTCAAAATTGAAGCCGGCCTCTTAAGGTGATAGTATCTGGGAACACAAGAAAAGACCAGTGTTTTTGCAGTTTCTTTGCAAAAAATTTTTTGGGCAAAATAAAAAAACTGCTTAAGTACAAACATAGGGTTTAA
Organism: Timema californicum; assembly: GCA_902141385.1. NCBI lineage: Eukaryota > Metazoa > Arthropoda > Insecta > Phasmatodea > Timematidae > Timema > Timema californicum. Next base: position 37,287 of record CABFOW010003543.1, read on the forward strand.
TTTTCCTCACATGGTGATATCAAGAGGTGTTGAATATCTGTCGTGAACATAGAGGCATTATATGAGAAACTTTTTAAATGAAGAGAAAAAGTAGTCATTAAATTCCAGGAAACCCTTGACAGATATTAAAAAGTTGTTAAGGTCACTCACTGTGTTTTTACTGAATCAATATTTGATTTATTTTGACAAAAAAGTTTTGCTATAAAAACTGTAAAAACACTGACCTTTTCTCTTGTCCCCTCCCTCCCCACCTTAATAAATTGGAGTAAGCCGCAAACAGTGGAACCCCTAAGGCAAGTTGATAGAAATCTCTTTGTGCACCACTTATTGATACCCGTTAAAGAGCTCTGCTAATAATAACACAAAAAAGTTACAGATGAAAAAGATTTAGGTGAAATATGCCCACATTTATGTTGAGTACAGTGAGAAACCATTTAGTAAACACCATTATTAGCACACCCAATCAGAATTCAAAACCCTATTTATAAACCAGGTGGTGTCGGGTAACACCTCACCTCCTGAGTTAATATGGTTTCTCCCAACAAGGGGGACAGTTCATTAAACAACATCATTAATACGTTAAATGACTAAAGATCATTAATAACTATGTATGGTAGGCCTATTTAAAATGTAAATTTCTATAATTTTTGATAGGACCTAAAGTGTGTTGAGTGATCGAAAAATGATAATATACTCCCTCCACCTATCCCCCAAAAAAGTTAAATTAATCCCCCTTATTTTCGGCCATCTCCAACAGCCAGTGTTTTATTTTTCCACCTTCTTTCTTCCCTGAATTAAATTAGTAGATACAACCTTGGCAGTCCCCACTAATATAGAAATAAATAAAACAATTCTACCTGTGACATGTTCAGAATTAAAATAGATGTGTTTACTTGTACGCCAATGATAAGAAACTTACAATTTTTGAAGAAGAGGAAGGTTTGTGAATAAATCCTGTTCGAGAGTAGTGATGTTAGCATCAGAAAGATCCCTGAAACAAAAGATTCCAGTGTTTTTGTAAACTGGATTAATAAAACTTTTATATATAGTCCTATACATAATTATAATATATCATAAATTAATTTTAGAACACTAGCCTATTATATTCTGGTATATAACATTTGTGCTTTACTAATTAGTTTAATGTAATTTTAACTGTGTCTGATATTCTAATTTTTAAAGTGTTAAACTTTTCAATTTACATCATCTAGGTAATTAAGTACTCATTTTTCTTACAATTCCTTATATCTTATATAAGTTATATATGATTAAGAATTATCTAAATAAATTTTATAGCACTATATATTCTGGTTATTTATATATATATTTAACAGTAAACTGTAAAACCAGATCAAAGTGAAATTCCAGGGAAGAGATAAATAATCACAAGGGAGAGAGAGACAAAGGTAGAGTACAAGGAGAGGGAAAGGGGTAAGAAATATTACAAGAGGAAAAAAAGGGGAGATAAAATAACAAGAAAAAAAGAAGGGTAGAGGAGGGGAGAGAGGATGAGGGAGAGTCAGAAAGAGTAGGGATAAAGAGGAGATAAAAATAGAATGAGAGAAAGATGGGAAGAGGGAGGAGAAGCAGAGAGGAGAGAGAAAACAGAAGATAGCAGGAAGAAAGTAAATGGAAGGGTAGAAATAATGAAAGGAGGAAAATAGAGGGTAAAGAGAGGTTCTCAAACATGGCATACAAGAAGTAAATTTTTAGCGCTTGTGACATGGTACTCTCAACCGCAACAAACCAGATTGAAAGTGTTCTGTGGTGCCACATGATGGGCATGTATTTGTTACTGTGCTCTCCTAGTTACCATAAGATAAATAAAATAAGCTCTTAGAAAGCAGCCGTTTTAACTTACAAATGAACAATCTCTAGGGAGATTACATCTAAGTGCAGGTCGTGTAGAGATGTAAATTCCTCGCACTTGACCTTGAGCAAGTCTATGGGTCTGGCGCGGACCTTGCTGCATGAACAAAACTTGGGGCACAATACTTGACACTGTATCACGCGAGTGCAGAGAAGTGTGATGAGCCACCATAAGCATTGTCGAACATCCCACATCATCGCAGCCAACCATATTGTTTTCACTCATCTACAGGCAGGGACACAAGATTGTAACTTAGGTTTTACTAGATTTAGCTTACATAAGCAGGTGGTCTGTTTGTGTTTGAACTGTTTATAATTAAGTTTGTGGTTACATTCATACTTTTAGTAAGAAATGATGAAACTTTTAATCAAAGAAATATTTATTTATAATTAAATTAAATCTTTCTTAACTTCAAAATCTTTATTTGTGGTTGATCAAAATTTATTCAGTTATTTATATTTTCATTTTATAAGCACCACGGTTTACTAACTCTCTGGGTTATCAAAATATTTACACTAATGGAACAAGAATGCAGCCGGTGGAATTAAGAAAAGAAAGAACTAGGAAAACATGTTAGTAAAAAACACCCTTAGTACACTCAAACACATCACAAACCCCTGACCAGCCTGCCATGAACACTCCAGTCAATTATGAGATTAACACATTTAACTATGCTTCCATGATTCACGTCCCCTAATCTAAAACAGGTGTAAACTGAAGTACAGGTACCATAATCATGCATGAAAAAGAAATAAGTGGAATGGGGAGAGGGATTAGGGTTTTCACATTATTCAATTTTTGAAGGATTGTTCAATATATTATGTAGATGTCCCCTACCTGCAGAGGGGTTAAGGATGGAAAAACTATAATATTTTAACAACAATTCCTATATTTTTGGTTTACTGTATCTTAACCTACCACTCGTCATTTGAGCTATTAACATATTTACACAATTGGGGTAGATATAAAGAAGGTATGATTTAAAGGAAGTGTAGCCTAATTTTCATGGGACTCGGGAAAACATTTAGGATAAACGTTCCTTAGTAAAGTATGATTTTAGTAGGAAGAACAGTAGAAGTTAGTTACTAAAACAATGTTAATATGTTCATACATAAAGTCATGTCATCTTCAGATGTTACTTTTGATGGATATTATCAATACCTATCAAACAACACCAATAATATAAGAAAATATCATCGATGTTGGCCGCAAAGAAATATAGTTTGATTTTCTCTACTGTTCTTCCAATCAAAATCAGGGTATACATCTGGCTATGATTATATTTATTTTTATTTATTTGAAGTATTAAACATGCACATTCTGAAATGATTGATTGTCTCGGCATACGAGAATTTCTATGAGTGAGAGCAAAAGGGCCTACCAATTTTTACCAGGAAATATATTTTAACATGTACCTGCTAGGCTTATTTTGTATTCCGACAACTTTACTTTCCCTTGAAAGGAAGTAGTGACATGGAATTTTATCGCTCAAGAAAAATCCGTCAACCCAGCCGAGTTTAAACCTACAAACAATGGATATCGAGACAAGCATTTTACCCCAAGACCACCAAGGTCTGCCCTAGAATTCTAACCACAATCTATTCATCACTGGTAAATTAGTCTAATGGGAATGTAACATCTAGAGCATATTGCCAATGATGCGGTTTATTTTATTTTATTTTAAATTTTGCAATATGAAGCACAATCATTCTGCTAATCTTTACACATAGGTTGGCTTTTAAACACAATGGCATTTGAGGGATGGGGATGTAGAGCTTATGGAACTTTAAATTGTAATTAGAATAAAGGTTTTATTTTAAAAACATATAATCAATTTTATAATCTTAAGTTAATATGTTGAATGTTTTAACATATGTTTAATAGCTCTACAGCCTTTACATTCTCCTTTCAATGGCAATATAAAACATATTAGTCTTTTTAAAAGCTTCCAATATTTAAAAAAATAATTATAGAGCAGGCATCCTTTAGAGATATGAATATAAAAGTTTCATATTTTACTGTGGGAATGGTGACAATCCCGTAGGGACTTAGAGCAAACGAGTCAATAAGCCCTACTTATCACAAGCTGAAACACACATAATCATGGTGTAATATATATAGAGGTTTTCTGTGAAAAAGAGGGATGGAAAATTAACTAGCAAGTTAGCTCTACTTGACCTAATATGGCAATATAGCCTAAGGTGCTTGTATTTGGAAATAAGATTTTTTTTTTACACCATGACTTACAACTTGTTCAGTTTATAGGCCCTAAGCTTATGTACACCCCACTAATTGTAAACACTAGGGGTTTTAGGAATGAGGAAGGTTATATTTGTAGGTGAGTCCACATTTGCACGTGGAGAGCGGAAAACCAATTTGAAAAAACTAACCTCAGTACATCCAACTATGATTCAAACTTAGATATCCCCGTCAGAGACAGTCTAATCTACTGGTAAAGTGGTGCCCTGGACCATGCAGCCAACGAAGCGGGTGAAACAAGACAGAATTATCATTTATGTGCATGTTGTTACATTAATATACAAACAAACTAAAATGTCAAGATAATCTAGTTCGGCTTGCATGCGATGAGGTCAGATTTTGTTTTTCCCGGCTGTGTGTAGGCCTAATAAAGGTTTATTTTTTTATGTTTTCCTACTATCTTTTCATACAAATGTAAATAACTTTCCACTAAATTCCACATTCCTCATTCCTACCCATTAGTGTAGTCAAATATGAATAGCTGGGAAGCAAGCATATTGAGACATGGTGAAAGAGCTGCAATGTTTCTGTGAAACAATTTTATGAGTGAAGATTAGGTTTTAAAATACTATCCGCTGTAAAAATGAGTCGGCCTATTACTTTTATTTTGCATTGTGTCTTAATACCTGTCAGGTTATATGCATATATGTACTAATTATGCTAATGAGCTAGGAATGAGGAAAGTTTAATTTTAAAGTGTACCCACATTTGTGTGGAGGTCGGGTGGAAAAACATTTTGGATTTAGGTAAACCACCCTCAGTACACCCAACCCAGATTTTAACCTTGATCTCCCTGTTATCGATAGTCTAGTCTAACACGATAGTGACACCTTAAATCAGGTATTATCAACTGGGGAGGGGGGGNTGCATAAACAACTTGTTTAGTTTTACCCACTGAACTTACTGAACGGTAATTTTAACTGTAAAGTTCCACAGTTAACATAATTAAAGTAATATGTATATATGTACTAATAAAGAAAAAAAAAAGTGTTTTCAATATTGTGTGTAGAGAATGCAACTTATGAGTTAGAAAATCTTGGAGGGAATGACATTTTGACATGTGGTGAAAAGGGTGCATGTCATTTAAAAGTACTTGAGAACTACTGCCTCAGATCATGAAGGCACCAAAGCAGATATGACTATTCAATTAGACTTAAACTTAAACATAAACATAAAATTTATTAATAGGCTTAAGCACTAGGCTAGCCCCCCTATATAAAAGCAAACATTTTACTTTTTTTTTACAATTAAACCTAGGTCTTGCCCACATCGATGAGTACACGGAATAACGTCAAGCTCATGTAGTTTGGTTTAACAGAGACGGGATCTTTGGGATTCGGACCACGGCTAAGTTACTGCAAGTATTTCCCTAATTGAAATCCCATTTATCCAGGCGAACAAAGTAGGCATACACTTCATATAAGTTTTACCTTTCTCAAAGTTACCAGATTAAAAGCGGATAGCATTGGCGTGTAAGATACGGTGCAAAAAAAGTAGGTTCAATTATACTTTCCTCTAAACTAGTGGCTACCTTACCGGCATCACAAGCAGAACCTAGGTTGGATGAAAATATTTCTTGAAATCCAGATTCATTGAATCAAAATATATAATTCCGGCTAATGACCCGTACACCAAAATTATAGCGTATTATTTAAAGACTTAAAATTATATTAAATAAGATATTGCATCAATAGGTTTATAAACAAGCATTCTTGTAGGGCCTAACTCAAATAAAGAAACACTAGGAATATGTTTCAATAGGCTTATTAAAATTTAACAGTTGTAGTGTATTTAACTCAGGAATTATATGCAATACGTTTAACACTAAACCTGTAAATACTTACTCAAACAATAAAGAAACGATATTTGAAATATTTTGACAGTTTAAAGAACACTCGCAATTCGCCATGTTGGGCGGCACAGATCACATAACTAATAATTGTTTATATTGGAATTGACAGCAAAACTCGAATTATTTTAGAATAACCTCGATACTATCAAGTAGCATATCGAGGTTATTCTAGAATAATTCCGTTTGGCGCGCTGCAGTAGCATGTCTCTCAACAGTGTAATGACAATAAGTGTAGACTAATCATGATTACACCAAATATTTACACATTGTACTCAGCTGTCAATAATTTTATTCTCTCCACATTCAAATATATTTGAGTAATTTCCCAAAAATTAACACTGCTGTAAGATTACATTCGGTTTTTGGAAGTTTTGAGTTTATAAGTTGCCAGCGGGAAGAAATTAAACAGGAAAGATTTGATATGTTTTGTCTTATTGCTTGGATGGTTGTTAAAAATATATGGATCTTTATAATTAATGTGGTTAGTAATAAAACACTGTTTAGTTCATTAATATTAATTCAACACACTTCAGTGGTTACTTGGTGTGAGGTACTACTTTCGCTGTAGACTAGAATACCGATGACAAGGAGATCAAGGTTCGATCATCCATATAATATATTCTTTCACAATGATGGAAAGACCTAGATTCATATGGGAGAATAGCATTAGAATGTACCTGAAAGATGTAGGAAGTAATGAGGAGGACTGGTAAGAACTAGCTCAAGATATATATGAATCAACGAATAAACTAACAAAACGAGATCAAATTCTCGAATTTATATAAATAAACTTTTTCCAAAATATTTTACACACTAGAGCCATTCAGTAGAATCCTAAAATTGTAAATGGTTTATTAAAAGAACTTCATGGTAACTAAAGTTTCTCACGTTGGGTTAATACAAAGTGGCATCGGCGATTAGGATATTGATATATGGAAGCAGAAATGGCACTTAAGAACAAAGGACTGTAGAATAGAATCAAAATCACTAATGCTGGGATCACGATCAACTTAACATAAACTTAACGTAACGTTCACTTAAGGTTCACTTAAATTAGGAAAACAGATGTGTGATCACGATTCACGTAACTTAACAAAACAACTTGAGCCAAACATCTGCATTCTCGAGTATGATCTGTGATCTGTACTGTTTGGAAAGTTATGATCTACGAATGCTTACAGTTTTCAATCGATATAATAAATATATATCGTTAAACTTTTTGATAAATTTAGCTTTCCTATTTTATAATAATGTTCATGTTTATTTGGTAAGAAGTATTAATAATTGAAAATATGGTTAAATCTTTGGTTTCCCCCCTTCTCCTTATTTTATATATATATATATATATATATATATATTATTCTATGACGATGACATACTTCAGTGAATTTTACACCATCTTCAAGTCTTATCTCTATTAAAGATAATCGATTTTACATCAAACTATTGGAAAGGAAGACAACTTTCCAATAGTATGATGTAAAATCGATCATCTTTAATGCAGATAAGAGTTGAAGATGGTGTAAATTTCACCGAAACAGGTTTCCATATTTTAGTTTAATTATTTTGTTTTAATGTCAGACAGACGGAAATAAAAGAACCACTTTTTCAGATTTGTGGGGTCATGAAACGTCTAGATTCATCCATCAAAATCTTGAGTTAAATTTTTTGACGATCACAATACTTTCTCTACCTGTAAGATAGCGATAAAAAAAATAAAGAAAATGCTTGTAGGACATGCGAAAAAACTAAATATGTGTTAAAACAAGAAGTGTGGACTTAGAATAAAAATTTTAATCATGTATTCAACCAAAATTGTTTTAAAAGATGCGAAGTGGATTATGTTCTTCAATCGAAGAAAGTCAATAAAGAGTGGAAATATACGAGTATATGTTATGTAGATGGCATTTTGGTAGCAAGCCAATATTTGCTTTTGGTCAGAACAATTAAAAACAGGTTTCACTCACACTTTGAGCTCCAAATTCCGGGAGATTTAAGGTTTTACTTGGGCTTAAATATAGAAAACAGAAAGTAGAATATACCTGATTTATCAGAATTCATATATTAAATAAATTTTCAAATGATTTAACCTGTATAATGCACGCTCTTGAAATATTACTCTAGATCCTAATTATTATAAACAACAAAGCAACTTAGTAAAGTTGCCAAACAATCACAAAATACTTCGAATCTATAGGATGTTTATTTTACATTGAAGTCAATACAATACCAGACATTGCAGCAAATGTTTCCGTTCTCAGAAAGACGTTATCGAATACTAGTGAAGATGAGTGGACATAAGTAAAACGAGTAGGCCCTACTACGATAATTTAAAATAACTATTGACATTAATTTGCCCGTGGAAAACAGCTATCTAGGTTTCAAAGGACGAACTCATAGGCTTTGTTGTCGAAGGCCGAGAATACTTCGAATCTAAAATCCAGAAGTTTATACATTCATGATCACTTTGGCGTTATACGACAGTTGAAAAGTTGTTGGAAATAGCTATGTGACTAATCTTCCTATAAAATACATTTTGACACGTTTTTTTAATTTAAAGAAAGTGAACCTACATTTTCGTGAAGGGAGAGTGTAAAACCATTTAGGAAAAGCCACTTCAGTTCACCTGACCGAGATGCAAACCTCTATCTCCCCGTCCTTGGCAGTCTAGCTCAGCGCTTTAGCTAATTACACCACCGAGGCGGGTATGTTGACGCTTTGAGTGTTATAAGTGGCATCACTCCTCAAAAGGACAGGAAAGAAATGGCAAAGTTAATAGATATGTTACGTTTAAAAATAATGTTTCCAGCTCTCAGATGAGGCCAACGTTATCGTAAAAGAAAAATACATGGCGTGACCAATGTTGAATATTATTAGCCCAACTTGATCTACCTAAGTGTCATGATATCATTAAAATAAAAAATAGCAAACGTGCTTCCTTAACGAGTACGCGTTAAGTGGTCCGGTCTATTGAAAATATATTCATATCTTCCTACAACTTTTTCCGTTCTCCTAGGTCAGAAATCGTATCAGAATTTGTGCTAGATGTGTTCACACAAACGGTTAACTGAGCATGAAATTTTGCATCCGTGCATAGAGTGTTAGAAAAGTGATAGAGGGTGGATAATTTTAACAAGCAAATATAAATACGCTCCTGACTGTTAAATTAAATTTGTCTACGCTAAAATGTTTGTGTAGGAAGGATGGTAGTATTGTTGAGATGGTCACACGAATTTAGGTGTTATATCTGACTAATCAAGAACATTGTGTGTTTTTAATCGTATACTATTTGTCAAAGTTTGTTGTGAAGAAATATTCAAGTGAGATTGGAATCCGATTTTGTTATCATGAAATGTGTGATTACTGACTACTTTAAATGTGTGATTACTGACTACTTTAAATGTGTGATTATTGACGACTTTAAATGTGTGATTACTGATGACTTTAAATGTGTCATTATTGACGACTTTAAATGTGTGATTACTGACTACTTTAAATGTGTGATTATTGACGACTTTAAATGTGTGATTACTGATGACTTTAAATGTGTCATTATTGACGACTTTAAATGTGTGATTACTGACTACTTTAAATGTGTGATTATTGACGACTTTAAATGTGTGATTACTGACGACTTTAAATGTGTGATTACTGGTGACGATACACGTATCAAGGCCGTAGCCAGGGGAGAGGGTGTTTGAGAGCTACACCCCCCGCTAAATTTTATGAACAATATATATGGCTTTTTTATGATTCAAACAATATCAAAATTAATACACAAATACAAATTAGGGGGCTGTTTTACCATAAAAAGCACTTCAGAGAGCTTCTATAGGTGTTAAATATTAAGAAATTTCCCTAACCTTCGGCATTTTGGGGGTTATTTACCATTAAAAAAACACTTCACATAGCTTCAAAAAGTGTTTAGTATCTAGAAATTTTCCAAGCCTTCGGCAGCTAGGGGGTTATTTTTAACATGAAAGGAAAACCACTTCAGAGAACTTCTAGAACTGTTTATCATTTAGAATGTTTTCTAGCTTCCAGCAATTAGGAGCTGTGCCCACCAAACCCCACCTGAAATTATTGGCTGGCTACGGTCTTGACACGTATGATTACTGGTGACTTTAAATATGTGATTGATGGACACGTCACAGATGTGATTACTGGTGACGTTACATGTGTGATTACTGGTGACATTAAATGTGTGATTGTTGGTGACTTTACATGAGTAAATGCTGGTAACATAAAATGTATGCTTACATGTTACATTAATAGTATGATTATAGGTGACATTAAATGTGTAATTACTGGTGACGTTACATATGAAAATACTGGCGACATAAAGTGTGTGATTACAGGTGACATTAAAAGTTTAGTTGCTAGTGACATTAGATGTGTGATAAATATAGACGTTAAATATGTTAACTCTGGGTATATTAGATGTGTGATTAGTGGCGACATTAAATCTGTAATTTCTGGAGAACTATATGTGTGATTACTGGCAGAGAGTTGAACCTAAATCAGAACTGATAACAGAAATTAACAGTTATTTTTAAGGAACCCAAACAGGAATAGGAATCCGAAAATAAAAATTGACTAAGAACCAGAACCAATATGTATATTTTTTGTTAATATCAATTCTTATCGGTATTTAAAGGTTCTAACTTTATGAAAAATAATTTATAATTGTATTTTATCCCCTTCTTTCTGAAACTTTCTGAAAATGTTAACTGTAACATTGTTTAAGGTTTTCTCATTTTACTCTTTAGGCTAGAGCATAGAAAGAGATATTTAACTTTGAGTGACAGAAAACATATCTCAGAAGATAGAGTACTGAGAAATGAGAACCTGCTCAGTTGTAAAAGCCGTCTAAGCTAAATACAAATAAATTTTAATTAAAGTTTTATTCCTAAAAGTTAAACAATTTAATTGGTTGTTAGACGGCCAGTTTGCTTGTGGGGGCTTAAAGGGAGAGGGAGAGAGTATCACAAATTGTTAATCTTTCACTCTTCCTTTAAAAATGAAGTAATCAGTAGTCCAAAGTTTGTGTTTATTGTGTGTAGTTTAGAATGATTTTTATTGTTTTTTTAACAATTGATTATTTGAACTATTTTATAGATTGGACAAAATAAATATTACCCGGCGTAGAATTTATTTAAATGATAAAGATTGAGTGACACATCAGGATATTGTTAGGACGGTTATTTAGATAAATTACACAAAGTTATACATTGTAGCCCTGTAAACTCACTTATTATTTTGGTGTGTCTACAAATTAAGGATTTCCAGAGAGTAGTAACATTTTTGATTAAAAATTTTGAACTAAAATCTAGAGTATTGCTTTAACATTATTTTAATAGCCTTTTATTAAAACCTAAAATCATAAAAAGAATTGACAGACACATTATATAGGTGATTTAAATTTGTAAACAAATAAACTAAAATCATACAGGCTTATATTATTTACTTTTGTTTCCGACATGGTAAGTAGATGCAAGCATTAGATAATTTAATATATTTACCATTTTTCAATTGAAAATAAGTATAAAATAAAGTATTTTCATATATTAATTCGAATATATGATTACATTTTTTAAAATTATAAAATAAAACTCCATGGTGTCAGCCCCCAAACGATCCATACTGACCAAGCAGCCTCCCTCTGTTTGCGAAGATAGTGCTCTCTTCTGCGGATATAGGGTGTCATGTGTTCTGCACAACAAACTCTTCGGCCACTACTTTTCATTCAATAAGCTCCTAGTTTGTCCTCGCAAGGCTGAGTTGACCCCGTTCCAGACCCATTGCTTCACAGAAAACCTAGAAGCACCGGGAATCAAACCCAGGAGTTCTAGTTCTGTAGCCAGGAACCAAGATCAAAGAGGTGGGCTTTTTATTATTTTTAGAGTTCTAGTTAACAAAAATAAAATAAAATGACTTCCTGTTCAAATGGCACACTGAATTATAAATATATTGTGCAAATAACAAACTCAAGAATTATTTGATTTTTCTATAAATAGATCGTATTTTGTAATACATTATTTTTTAATATGTTTTATTTACAAATATTTTAACGGTACTAAAACTAGGAAATATTAATTTTAAGGAAATGGAACCAAAATCGGTACCTTGTAAATGAAAAGAACAAGAACTTTTAATTTTCTAGAACCAGGTCCAAAATCCTTAAAATTTTCTTTTGAAAACCGGAACAGGAACCAGAACCGATATATATTACGGTTCAACTCCTTAATTACTGGTTACATTAAATCGGTTTTTGGTATATAACCAGAACGGGTATTAAGAAGCAGTGCTAAAACAAAAATCGGCTATTTCTGGCAATATTAAATGTGTTATTAACTGGGTACATTAGAGGTGTGATTTCAGGCAACATTAAATCTGTGATTTCTGACAACATTACATTGTGATTTCCGCCAACTTTAAATGTGTTATGACGTGGGACATTATGACTATGATTTTTGACATTAGATGTGTGACCACTTTTTACACGAAGTGTTTAACTTTTGGAGAATATTTTTGTAAAAATTAGGGTATTCACAAAATCAAAATTGTAATGAAGAATATTTTGCTAATATAGGTATTTAGTTTTATTATAGCAAGATAATACCAACATAATAAGATATGAGCCCATATAAAATTATTGCACATGCATATTCATAATTAAGCCAAACGGATAGTATATGTAGGCCTATGTATACATACACACATGTATACATAGGCCTACATAATATTCACACAATAATTAATCAGTTTGTATCTACTACTACAGCCAGTAAAAGACAATCCATCCTACACTCTTTAATACGAGCAACATTGTTTATCACTTTATAGTGAAGTCTTTAGTTTAATTAACAGTATTTTTTTTCTAGCGAAAGCATGACCAAGGTAGTGAGCATGTTTCTACCTTTTGTATTTGTGAGAAATGTTTTTATTCTTTTTAGAGTTAAGAAACACCTCACTGTTAGTGTCATATTTTATTTTATTTTTATCATTCATTTGGGGTATTTAACGTGCAATCTCTGAACCGACTGATTATTTCCGAACACGACTTATAAACTAACTTAAATATAGAACAGACACAACATCAAGTCTCCTACCGTTAATTCATCATTGTTAAAGGGTAGACCTACATTTATTCAATGATAAACTTTTCAGCCATCGTGACCAGAACCAGTGGCGGCTCGTAGCTAGAATTAGTGGGGGTGCTGCTCCAGAAAATATTTAGTCTTTGTTTTAATATTGTGTAAAAGGAAAAAAACATGTATAAAAAGAACATTTATTCAGGAACTTGACACAATCTTAACAAAAATAACTAAACATTTTTTACTTACTTTAACTGAAATTGTTACATTTCAAGCTTGATCTATTCATTTGAAAATGAAATCCATTCTTCTGGTTTTAATTTGCGCAAAAAGTTCAATAATTTTCTCCTTGATCTCTGGATGACAATTGAATTTTTTTTTTCCTCCATTGAGAGTACTGCAAGCGCATTTAGTCTTTCTGTTAAATAAAAGAACCGAAAAAAATGAATCAAATAGAATAGTTGGAAGCAGATTAAAAATCTAATTCTACACTCTTCTACATTTGATCACATTCAAGAATATGGTACACGGTTTTTAAGCACAACACACTCTGAGTAAAAAAAAACTTCCTTCCACCATCACGCCAAAGCCAGCACTGCGAGAGCAACAGTGCTTTCTCTATCTCGCAGTCCCGCCTTCCTACCCACCCCCCTCCAATGTGCGAATGAGCACAACAGTCAAACACGTCACTGGCACTGTGAAGCGTACAGTTCTATACACAGATTTTTGTATATTTTTCATAAACTGGGGGATGGCTACTGAAGTACTGACATTAAGCTTAAGGAATATATAATGTACTGTAAAAATAAAGAAAGAATTAAAGAAAAAAGGACTCATTATATTAAATGTTATCGATAATATCAAGTGGAAATAGGGGGTGCTGCAGTTCCGCAGTGCCTATACACGAGCCGCCATTGCCCGGAACCCTTAGCTAAGTGGACAAACACGCTACCTACTGATCTAAGGTGTCGGACGTTATTCTGTCAATAAACAATGTCCAGTTATGTGTACCCTGCTTATCTTTAAAGATAACAGTCTTACCTAGGTGGACAACACTCTGGCCCTATACTAGTAGCTAGATTATTTTTATTAGCACCGCGTCTTACTACCCGTTCGGGTTATACGCATAGTAGCTAGAGAATGGGGAACTAGGCAAGGTATGCTCACTCGCTATCGTTCATGTTAAACGACAATAATGGCATTCATGTGGAGATGTTAATTTTCGTGCTTTTAATTTTTGTAGCTTGGATGAAATAGTCTGACTACCCATGATTTGTCCATATAGTTAGCTGTTTACAAAACAAAAAGCAAGGAAAAAGAAATACAAAGAATTGATTTAACTAAAACCACATAGTAAAATATATTTCGGATAAATGTTCACTTACAATTTGCTTTCGTAATAACATTTTTTTGTTTGTTTTGCAAACCTTATAAATTAAATTTTGTCTGTCAGATCCAAGAATTTTAGTTATTGTACTACCCTGATGAATTAATGTATCACTATTTATAATATATTGCATCGTATTTATCTTTAAAAACATTATAAACCCAAAAACTACGATGTTGCGTCTATTTTACACTCTCAATAAACTAGTATTCATTTTATAATATAAACAATTATATTGTACACGAGTATATATTCGTACCAGGTTTAAACAAAGTATCTTTATACACTCTTTTTTTAAAAAAAATTGACACTCCCAAATTTACGATGAAAATAAAAATACATTTAGCCTACTTAGAATATGGGGATCACAAAAATCCCAGTTTTAGATCAGCTCAGATGAGGGTTGTGTTATGGGGGATATAATCAAAACACTACAATGATCACAGCAACGGATGTGCTAATTTCCCATGTTAAATATTTATAAAACTGACGTAATTCTATCTTGCGCAAGTGCATTAGCGCTTCAAAGCACGCGCGCACACGTGCTGCCAAGCAATGTACACACACTAATCTCCAGCGCTCGTATATCTCACAGTTTCCGATGTTACACCAGAAAAGCGGTAATCACAATAGAATAACGTGTTTGTTTTGGGTAATTAAATATCACAGATAGGTGACCTGGTGTTCTAGGGGTAAGGTGTCAAACTTCTGCGCTGGGGGTCCGGGGATCAATCCTCGGTCCCGGCACAAATTTATCTTATTGCCAAACCCTTCCTTCACCTCTGACAAGACGTGTATTAATCACAACTTGTGAATGTGGGGAATGCCAGGCACTCCACCGCGGTTCGGATCCCACGTTAAACTGTAAGTCCTCCATTTCATCTCACAATCACCCGACCATTTCACATTAGCGTAAGTGCGTATAGCCCGAACGGGTAATAATAATAATAATAATAGTAACGATCACAGATTATTGTTGGATAGACTAATTAAGTATTTAAAACTAAAATATTATATAACTGTAATCAAAATATTGGGTGTTCATATGCACATGTAGATACTCAAACACACGAGCCGCCACTGGATGTGTGATTGTTGATCTAATTTAGTGTATGATTTCTGGCGATATTAATGTTTTACTACTTGATTTTTTAAATGTGTAATTATTGACGTTAAATATCATTGTTTAAAATTATATTAAGTGTATTTTATTGATGTCATTATATTGTTTCTGAAAACTTTCCTTTTGGTCGTCTCGTTATTTAAGATAAACGAGGGAATGTATTTTTTTACTTTACTATAGGGCTTAGCTCATCTGATAGACTAATTCGCGATTTTTTATAACGTTAAAAAATATTTTGTAATTATATTATTATTTTATATTTAGTAATTCTCTTTAATCAAACACCTAATCAGTCATTTACTCAGTGTTCAATTCTATTTGGTTATTACTCATCAAATATAAAGAAGAACAGTTTTCACTGACATAAATTTTCAAATACATGCAAGCAGCTACAACACATATATAATCCTCATCAGCTATCACGCGGATTTAATATCGGACTCAACTAGTGTGTTTATCAAGAAACGAGGAGGTCAGGATCATAATCCCAGCCAAGTGTTTAGGGTGTTTTTCCTCTAAATGGTTTCCCACTCTCCCTCTAGGCGAACGTGGATGCGTTTACTCTTAATTATACCTAAATACCCGTCCTGTAAATATTTGATTAGGTTGTACAAGGTAAGATGCAGTACAAACACCATGTAAATCACTTTTATGTTTTTGAATAAAGTAAATAAGGGGTAGAGGTTGGCAATTTTATAGCGGCAAGACTAGCCTTAATTTAAAACAAATTGACAGACAATTTTATCAACAAACTTTAAACTAATTAGGCCTACTGAGTTATAGACAAGGTGCAGGGCCTTTTTGGCTTCAGAAGATGCAAGTAGGAATTGTTGATTAAGTTGAATAGTTATTTTGAAAAGTTACGTAAAAAAGAGGTATATGATTTTTTCTAACGTTTTGTGTTGATAGAAACTATAACCATTTAACCGCCTCTGTTGTTTAGTAGTTAGAGTTCTTGGCTACAGATCTAAAGGTCCCGGGTTCGATCCCCATTGCGTTCAGATTTTTCTGTCAAGCAGTGGGTCTGAAACGGGTTCAAACCCAACCTGGTGAGAAAATTGAGGAGCTAATTGAATAAATAAGTAGTGGCTCCGATCTATAAAACTGAGATTAACGGCCGGAGAGCTCGTTGTATTGACCACATGACGCCTTATATCCACAGATGTTGGCACTGTCTTCACCAACATATGGTGGCAACTCGGTCGATATAGCTCACTTGCGGGCTGACGCGATGGAAGATAATCGTTTTCATGGTTATTACAGGAATTGTATCATGTAAAGAATCAAGTCATTCTTTAGACAGCTAACACTACTATATTACAATTCTAAATGTACACAAATATTTAGCTTACATAAAAAACTTTACCTATAGCGAGGAATGGAACCTCAGAAATTTGGAATCCTTCAGGAAAATCGAGAATTCTTACAAAAATAATAATTTGAAACTGAACTATTCGTTTTAGAGCTATTAATAGGATACTAGTGGATTAGACTACAATATAAAAACCAACAACCATAACACAGACCACTTAATGGGAACCAAATCAGAAATAAAGGGAAAAAATATCAAATGTGGGAAAATTTACTTCCTTTGCTTATCATATTTGCTAGGTTTGGATTCTAGATTTGAGATTCCTAGATAAAATGAAGATTCGAATTCCAGAAAGAGTGGATTCGGTTCATCTTTACCTTTAAGCTATTATTAATAGATCTTTTGGCAGGTACGTTACTTTATTCAGATTTGAGTTCTTCAGCATGTCCTAAAAGCAGTTTGATTGTTTACATATATCCTATCATCCATCATTTGCATTTGTGGTCCTCAAGGTCCTCTTTTCCATCAACCTGGCCTTCTTAGACCTCACTCAATAAATAATTTTCTCTCATGATAATATGACCCATCCAGTCGACCTTTCTTCGTAGAATCATCTACATACAGGTTCACTTTTAATTTACTCTTCTTAGAACTTCTTCATTAATCACCCACCCTATCTGTACACGTTAGGAATCCTCCACATCAGTGATTCCCGACCTTTTTAATTTGTAGGAATCCCTAAAATATTTCCTTAAATATTGGCGAGCCCCTACCTGGCTGACACAAATTAGGTTCGACAGAGGTAAATTAGGGTTGATAAACAATAATTGACTCATATTTTTAATAAGATATTTAAAGATTATTTATATTTATTATTTACTGTCCTTAGGAACTTAAGCATGGCTTGAATATATTCTTACTAACCTCCCTATTAACATTATTACCGACACTTCTCTTCATCTTCTTCTGATAGACGAGTTCTCGTATCATATTTCCACACTTTCCAAAAAGTGTGTACAGACCAACAAAAATCAAGCTTTGCGAATTCTCGCGGAACCCCGGACACGGGCTTGCGGAACCCTGGTTGGAAATAACTGATGTCTGATTCTCCTCCAGCACCACATCTTAGATATCCGGATATGTATTCTGCTTTTTCCTCTGGGTCCATGTTTCAGCTCCATACAACTCTACATGTAAGAATGTTATACCTAGCCTGTTTCCTACTTATCTACAGGTCCAGTTAGCTATTCAGTAGCATCCTCTTATGGTTTAATTGCTGTGAGTTATATACAGCTACCCACTTAGGTGACCGCATTGTCTAAGACGTCACTCTCACAATATACTGGACCACTGATGGTGGGGATATCGGGGTTCGATGCCAATCGGGTGTAGGCTACAGAGGATAGTTTTCCTAAATGGTTTTCCACTTGTCATTCGTGCAAATGAGGGTATAATTCCTTTAAAATCAACTTTACTAATCCCTAATACATTATAGTAATTAGTGCATAGCCGTACAACCCAAACTGTTAGTAATATGTGCTAATAAAGCACCCATCAATTCCAATTGACTTATCCGCCATGTTCCACCGCCACTGGTTCTAGATGAGTGAGTATCCCGCTATTTCTTGTTCGTAGCCAGATCTGCCACGTGCTGAGTACTACTGATATTGAAAATGATTGACAACTCGTGGTGTGGATGGGGCTCGTGCTTCCATCCGTCTTGGATGCAGAAGTTCAATAGACCTGGATGGTACTTGATAGTATTTGGTTTATACGGGTGGACACAATGTATGGCTGGCTTCTATTTTACGAGCACAATTCCTACTATTGAAAAAAGATTCAAGTTTCCAAGCAAGATTACAGGTAAGATATGGGAATAATTTCTAGTTAGTTTTAGAGTTTCATTATTTATATAAATCATTATTACTGGATTAGGCAAATTAAAACAATAGCTGTCAAAAATAATTTGTGATGGGTGTCCCAATAGTTTCTAGAAGATATAATACATTGTCAGAAAAACATTATATAGGTACTTTTTAAACAGGACTCCAACTTGGATGATTTGAAAGGGATTGAATAAAATAGCTATACAATGACCTAAGAATTCTAAATAATGGATTAAAGTTTACAAAAAAAAAGAGCTATAAATGTAAACAAAAATGTATAATGAATGCACACGACTAAATCAAATATACAATTTATAAATGGAAACTAAAACATATCTATGCAATGAAAATCTTTTAACAAATAGACCTAAACGCTCACATTCGTCTATATAAAATAATTATTTACAAACATCTGCTTCAGAATAAATAGCTAGCTACTCCCTTCCAGCGCAACCCTCTCCAGCCAAGTTGTAGTGTCTCCCATAAATGTGTATTGTCCAACCATACACGCAAAAAGAGTTATTTGCCTTCATTATATTCTCCTTCTGATCACTGTGCGTTGAACAAATTAGGTTTGAGTATTTATGCATTTACAAAATATTTATGATATAATTATTCAACATATATGCCTGATATTGATTTAAACATTCTTAAAATTACTTAAAATTCCATCAAATGACTCAAAAATAACGTAAATCCAAAAATATGACCTAAAAATCCAAAACGAGCCAAATTTTTTTTAAAAAATTCTATAAAAACACTTTTCCACAACCAGGGGATCATGAACAGAGTTTATGTACACATGAGCATTGTATAATGTACAAAAGAAAAGTTTAACATTTCATTAATATGCGGGCCCTGATTATAAATAATAACTTACTAGTAATATGATCCATTCTTCGCTCGAGTAAGATTCATAAAAACTATACCAATCTAGGATGTTCAACATTCGGCCGCCAGATGATTCCTCACTGTATGGTACATTCCGTCTACTCTACCAATTATCAATATTACCTTCATGATCTACGGGTACAATATGGCCCCATGATACAGAATGTTGCGGAAAGTATTGACACGGTTAATAATACTATAACAAATTTATTATTTTAGATACTAAATGCTTTAAAATGCTCTTAAAATAACAAAAGATTAGAAAATTTCTACATAGTCTTGAATTATAAATATTTTAAAACAGTGTGACCACCATTATACGCAATATATTGTTGTATGTGCTTCTCAAATCTTGACATGACTTTACGTGATGTCTCATGTTGAATTGCTTTGAGTTACTGAATTGTTCTTGGGCAACTCTCGTTAGCACGACTCTTTAACATGCCCTACAAGAAAGAGTCTGTGAGGACCGCCTGGGCTGTGACAGAGTCGAGCGACCGTCCAGATGGTAGTCGGTCCTCCAAGTAGGCGGATACTTGGGTTGTGTTTGTTGCCCCATTTTGCTAGAAGCGCCTGTTGTAGATCCGTTCCCTTACGTTTCAGTTCAGAGGTCAGAAAGGCCGAACATCAATGGAAGTGCTTCACACAATGCTTCCTGGGCACCTCGTTTCGCGATTTGGGGACATCACATGGCCATCACGTTCATCAGACTTAACAACTCCAGACTTTTTCTTACGGGGCATGTTAAAGAACCATGTTTATCTAACTTGCCTAAGAACAATTCAAGAACTTCAATAATTGTACTGGAAGCTAAGCAATTCAACCAGACACATTGCGCAAAGTCATGACAAGATTTGAGAAGCGAATACAACAATGTGGTGCATATTATGGTGGCCATCTTCAGAACATATTTTTTTAGTGAATAATTCAAGGATATATAGATATTTGTCATCTTTTGTTGTTTTTTAAGTTTAATTTGAATCATTTATTAGTTAAAATGATAAAGATATAGTGTTATTAAATGTGTCAACACTCTCTAACTCGCCCTGTATTAGTTATTCTATAGTGTAATCAAGCAAGATAAGCGTGCTACCTTTCAGAGTAAATGAATACCAAGTCAACTATGGCCTCCCCTTTAGTTTATCACATTCTCATTTTCAAACTCTTAAGATTTTTGTTTATCTGAGCTGGTTCTTTATGTGTCTGTCGAATTTAAATGTTCTACTACACCAAAAACTATTTAAATAATCTAGACTTGAGTATGCTTTTAGGGTAGTACAAGAGAATAGGAAAGGGTTGACAGTAAACAATACAATGTAGCTATTAGGATATGCAGATGATTTAGATTAGTTGTTAATACTAAAGAAGCCGATTCAAGAAATGCAGAAATTTTATTAGAGGCTGATAAGTAAAGAGGTTTAGAAGTGAACGCTGTAATTACTAAGTCTATGATTACATAGAGAACACAGATTGGAGATGATGATTTAGGG
Organism: Timema californicum; assembly: GCA_902141385.1. Classification (NCBI taxonomy): domain Eukaryota; kingdom Metazoa; phylum Arthropoda; class Insecta; order Phasmatodea; family Timematidae; genus Timema; species Timema californicum. Next base: position 58,454 of record CABFOW010003543.1, read on the forward strand.
ATTGCTATCAACATATCATTTGGCAGAATTAATAAGTTTAAATATTTAGGAACAATTTTGACTAGCTATAACGATATTATATTGGAAATTAGAAAAATAGCAGAGTCGAGAAATGTATGAAATTACTATGTCAGTAAATTGTTGATATCTCGCCTGCTTTCAGAGAAAGTAAAACTAAGAATATACAAAACAATAATTTTACTGGTTGATCTATATGGGTGTGAAACGTGGTCTCTTACCTTACATGACGGAGGCAAAAAATTAGGATTTACAAAATAAGGTTCTTAGAAAGATATTTTTTCAAAAATAGATAAGGCTATTATGGAGTTTAAAATGTTAAATAATGATAAGTTACATACCCTCTGCTCATCACAAGACATTGCTAGGGCAAAAAGGCCTTGTAGTTTACGGTGGGCAGATCATGCAGAGCATCAGATTCCATCAAATGGGAAAATCTATAAACTTGTTCTGGGTACTGACTGGTAATTACAATGGGAAGATACCATTGAGAAGACCTGAACACAGTTGGGAGGATAACATAAGTTATTATTATTATTATTATCATCATCACCGCGTCTTACTACCCGTTTGGGTTATACGCACTTACGCTTATGTGTAATGGTAGGGTGATTGTGAGATGAAATGGAGGACCTACAGTTTAACGTGGGATCCATAACCATGGTGGAGGCTTGGCATTCCACACTCACAAGTTGTGATTAATACACGTCTTTTCAGAGGTGAATGAAGGGTTTGGTAATCAGATAAATCTGTGCCGGGACCGAGGATTGAACCCCGGACCCTAGTACAGAAGTCCGACACCTTACCCCTAGACCACCAGATCACCGATAACATAAGAAGGGACCTCAAAGACATGGGTGTGTGATGAGGTAGACTGGATAAAACTAGCTCAATATAGGGTTGGGTGGCGTACTTTTTTAAATGCAGCAATGAAATTTCGAGTTCATAATACCATAGAGCAAGTAACGAAAAAATGTTATGTCTATCGGTTTGTTTTCTTCCCACCCCCATTTTACTTTAGCCCGTTTTAAAATTTCAAATGTTTATACATTATGGAGTTTTTTGATGGTCTATCTACTATTTTGACAAATTTAAATGTTCTACCTCATCCATAAAGTTTTATTTGATTATAGAAATACCATTTCGTGAAGCTCCATTTTGAAATTTCTCATTTTTAGAATTTTCTATCCATATGAGGTCGTCCCTCTACCTTCCTGCCAAACTTCACCTTTACAGCTTATCTAAAAATGGCTTATCTTTTTCTAGATATACAGTTAAAGCCTTTTATATAAGAAAATATATTTGTATAGTAAATGTGAGGAAGTAGGGAGTTATAAATATTGTATACTTCTAAACACCTCTGTTTTCCATAGAAAAAGAGGACTTATTACTATAAACTTCATATTAAAAGTGACCAATTATTACAATTTAAAAAATATTATTACTATAAAAATAGTTTTAACTCTTGGGGCCAGTTTCATAAGCATACTTAGTATGACTCAAGTGTGTCGTTACATTAAATGCAGGGCAAATGCTTATAACAAATTGGCCCATTCCATTTGAGCTTAGGTAGATGTCGTGTATTTAGTGTAGCACCGCACTTGAGGCGTACTCAATCATCTGGTTTGATTTATTGGAAGAGTGAATTCATGATAACTGCTGAACGCATTAATCTATTTCATTGAAACTTGGCACAGTTGTTCTTTGTATCATTATACATATCGAGTCCGTTGGTAAAGAAAATTTCAAGAAGCTTTGGGGATAAATCATCCCATATATGAATAAAACACGGCTTCTGTCGTTAATGATAACATGTATTTACCTTTTTAAAGTCATTTCCCGATACCTTTTACACATAGAGCTGAAAATTAATATAAGATTAAAAATTAGGTTTATTTTTTTAAGGGGGTTGGGGTGAGGCACATAGATAAGTTTTCCCGGGGCCACATGCCTGCTGAGTGTTCCCCTGAGTAAGAGAACTACGTTTTACTTAAATCCATTTCTAATAAAAAGAAGGAATTGTGTATTTAACAAATAGTATGATAGTCTGTGTTAAATATTTTAGTGTTCTCACATGAAAGAGCATTATGAAACTAATTACCCCTTTATGTTAATATGTAATACACTAAACATACATGGTTGCTTAAATTTCAGGGATTATTATGAGTGGAAATGACGTAAGTATAGTGGCGCTATCCTTGTTGTTGACCTACTACGGTAGTAAAAGAAACCGCCCTCTGTTGATGGGAGTGGGTGGTGTCATCACTGCGATGTCCTGTTTCCTGGTTGCTTTACCTCACTTTATATACGGACCTGGGAAAGACGCTTTGGCTCTTACTAAAGAGTTCTGGGACCAGGAGTACGATAATCTCACTCTCAGCCAGATCAAAGAAGGTAGGTCACCGATCACTGCATCCCGTTTATTATTTTCAACTGTTTCGTAGGTACCATCATCATCATTACAACCTTCTCAGTCAACCTCAATCCTGCATCGACGGGTACCTATGTGGACAAAGGCATCAGTGTCTGGCTAACTGGTGATAGGGAGGTTGGGGTTTTAATACAGTCAGATGTACACTCCGTGTACCCTGAAAGGTAAGGCAAGGTTGACCACTGGTAAAATTAGATGTAAATTCTTTCATTGGATATGAGCTCTGGACTCAATCTGGTCATCCCAAAATGTAGCGCATAATGTCCAACGTTTACACAAACTAGACATGATACAAATACTGTTGGGAGCTTAAGACTGCGCACCTACAACATTTCTCAACCTCCCCCCCCCCCCTTGAGATGCACGATAAAAGGGGGTATGATAACACTCATAATTCTAATTTTATTTCATAATGTACCAGGAACATTCAAATATTTGTTATAATTTTATTTTATTCTAATTTTTGTCTTAATAATACCTACATTATGTATAGGGTTTGGTTAGGATTTATTGCACTGAATTATGGGTAAAGTGAGTATTTATTATCTTTTGTGTACTTCCTTATATTTCTTTCAAGATGTTTTGTCAAGGATGAATAGTGTTCTTTTTGTTTGTATTTGTAAATAAAGGATACAATTATTTGATTAAAGCTAACATAGTAACCTAATCATCCCAGAGGTCTCAGGAGAAATGATATTCGTAAAAAAAATGATAGCCAGGGCAAAACAACATTTATGTTACCTTTTGCCGTGGCCACGTGGTCTTACGCGCTACTGTCCTAATAGACTGGAGGCGGGGAGAACAAGGTTCGAATCTTGCTCGTCTATATGGGGGGTGGTTTTAAAAAATGGTTTTCCACTATACTTCCACGAAAATACTGGTAAACTTCCTCGTTCCTAAATCTTTTTTTTAGCGTGATTAGTGCATAAGCGTATAAATTGAATGGTTAGTAAGACGCGGTGTTAAGAAAAACACTTTAATTGGTTTGGTTTTCTATTAATAATTTGAACACAAATAATTCTTAATAATTCTAACACAAACTTAAACATTTTGGTTTAGATAAAACCTAGCTTTAATCTTTATTTAAGATGTCAGCAAATTTCAAATTGATACTTCATATTAACCCACCAGAAACTAAATATTTGTAAATAATTTCCAGGAGTGAACATTTGTTCTAAGCTGTCGTAAAAATATATATATATAGCCTAGTCATAAATTTTTATTTGATTTTGAATTATTTTGTATTTGTAAAAAAAAGAAATTCTTTCAAAAATTTATATATCTTGCTAATGTAAGGAATTGTAATCTTTATATACCTAATTGTAGTGTTGTAAATTATTCAGGTGCATCTCAGATACATAACTAACCTAACTAATCATCATAACAGTGCCGTAACATTTATGGTGCAAGGAGTGTTTTTTTAGTGTTTTAGCTGTGCAGATTCTTGCCATATTATTTCCAGGAGGATAAATTATGTTAAGCCAGAATGTTTGTGTATGTCTTGACGTTTCATGACCCACCCGAATCCAAAAAAGTGGTTTTTGACTTTCCGTCTGTATGTCTGTCTGTCTGTACATCCAACTAGAGCCTAAACTACTTTACCGATCGGGCTAAAACTTGGTATCTAGGGTTTTCATAGGATTTCTCCAAGGGGTTTTTGGAATTTGATATCTAACCCTAAAATTAAGGGTAGTTTAATGAAGGCCAAAAAGAGAAAAAGTCGATTTTCTCAAAATCAGCTATAACGATTTTGATTACATTTAATTTCTAAACATTTATAAATATTCCACAAAAAATTTTGCTTCACTCAATATTTCGGCAAAATGACTTTAAGGGCTCCGGTCTGATGCGTAAATTATCTTCTTTTTTTATATAATATCTCCTAAATTATTTAAGATATGAAATTACTTGTTGTTACAAATATGTAGGTCTCTTTATAATACAAATATTTTATAGGAAACATATTTTTATAAAACCAATAACTTTCAAGCTATACGTAAATATATATATAAACATTTCGAACACTATTGGTAAAAGTATTGCGACCACAAAAGAGAATCTAACCTGAAATGTTGATGGATGTCAACGTCTCAATACCCCCCAAACCTTAAAGAGTGGTATTTGATATGACGTCTGTCTGTGTGTCTGTTTAAACTTTTAACCTTGTTACAACATGACATAGAAGAAGTTGTATCACTCACCAAGCCAGCCCCAGTTGACTCGTTCCGACTCGTCTACAAAAAAACCCTAGATACACTCCGCGACACAATCCACATTCAGCTAAGCCGGAGTTCGAGGCTTGCGGCCGACCGTGGTGAGAGACCCTTCCCCCCACCCCTCGCCCTACCTCAAACAAATGAACAACTTAACAAGTGAACTTCGCTGAGCACGAGCTGTGCGCACGCTGATGGGCGTGTTCTAAGACTTCTATGAACAATATTTGTGCTTGTGACCGATGCTCGTGGGCTCTAGAGACTGTTCTGGAACTCCCCCCTATCTCTCCACACACTGAGAACACATGATTACCGTAGCGTATATAATGGTTAGAGTCCAAAGTATAGTTACGCATTACACTCTGAGCTTACAAGGTAATAATCCTAACTATTAAGTAGTCTCTACACTCTTTTCAAAACTCACTTTGGTATTAAAATGTTTATCTTTAAAAATTTAATATCTCGAACTTCAGTACATAATATATATATATATATATATATATATATTTATGAACAATAAATTACTATGATCAGGTATATTGCTCCTTGACTATAAGGCAATGTTAACTTGGGGAGAACCATTCTGGCTCAATTTATTTTTGTACGTTTAATTTCCGCCTCACGGAAAATTTAGAGGTCTGTTGTAACTGACCTGAGAATGCCACGATATGCTAGCTTTATTTATTGCCGCGAGGACTTATTTAGAGTATTTGTTAAGGGTTGAGATAGTTTATTTTTACCACCTTGTTTTCATTTAGAGGTTGGTTAAATGTGGGGCCTCGAGCCAGCAGGGAGGATAATTCTTGTGTGGACACTTTGTTGGTTATTAAAGTTAGGATAGTTTATTGTCATCTCTTTGCTTATATCTCTCTATGTATATGGTTATTAAATGTGGGGCCGCGAGCCGCCCTGTGAATATATCTACGGAGGGCACTCCGTTTATTGTTAAAACATTAGGTTATTTAGTATTCTTAGACTATGTACTTTATATTTTGTCAGGTATTATTATAATGACTCTGCCGTTGTTTAGGTTAGGTAGTTGTGATCTTTACTCACTTTAAGTTTTATGCTAGGGCATGTGCTGGCTCTTTGTCATTAATTATGAAAGATATTTATTATAGTGAGATAGGAGACCAATTTATTAGAGTTGTATTGCCATTCTCTGATGACGCCTTTTGGGACGTCTAAAAATAAGTGGCCGTCTGTAAATGTTATTATTTTGGTGTCAATCTGTCCTTGGCGGTAATCCATGTGTTTTATTGCCCATCTGGCTTATGTCCTTGCTTAGTGCTTTAATCTTATTATCCTTTCCCCCATTGAACAGTATCAAGTCAATTGTGAAATAAATTTATAACTCTCCTGTCCTTAGCTCTCTGTGTTATTTGTGTGGAATAATGATAGGGGTAGGTCCCAAACTTTAAATTAAGAGTAGTTTAAAAAAGGGTGAAAAGAGAGAAAAATGATTTTCTCAAATTCAACTTCAACAATTTTGATTAAAATTCGTATCCAAGTTTTTATTAAGATTATAAATAGACTGGCTATTTTCATTTTACCATGAAAATTAGTTTTAGGGTACTTTACAGATGCAGAAACTTCCGTATCTCCGTAACTATTTGAGATACTAAATAACTTATCATTGCAAAATTGTAGTACAATTAAAAATAAAAAACTTTTATGTGAAATATATTTTTATAAATCCAAGAGTTTCTGAGATATTGGCAAATATATTAATACAATTTTGTGAGCTTTAGTTGTAAAGAGATACTACTTTAGTTTTAACGGAATAATTCTCCAATGCCATAGAGTAATTATTATTATTATTAGCACCGCGACTTACTACCCGTTCGGGTTATACGCACTTACACTAATGTGTAATGGTAGGGTGATTGTGAGATGAAATGGAGGACCTACAAGTTTAACGTGTAATCCGAACCACGGTGGTGGCCTGGCATTCCCCACATTCACAAAATGTTCTTGTCAGAGGGGAATCATAGAGTAGTTAATAGTAAGTAAGTCTCTAAAAGTTAATGTTTTTTTACTCCTTGAGCCTTTTAGGAGATATGTATGTGCAAAAATGATCTATATCCATTTTAGACTCAATAGTCAATATTTTTTACATTTTTTATTGGTCAAAATTTATAAATGAGGAATTTAATAGCAATGCTATGGCATGAAGATTTGTAAAGCCTAATTAAATTTTAACCAGAAGTTGAAATTTTAATAGTAAGTGTTGACCCTTGTGGACCCAACATTGATCTTTTTTATCGGTCCAAACATACAAATGAGGACATTAGTTCTTTAAAAACAAAATTATAAAATTTAAAACCAGGACTCAACAAAAAAAAACTTTTACATAAATATAGTACAATTTATGCTAGGATTTGCTAGTGTATATTATCTCGTTTCATATGTATTACGAGTTTTGAGTAAATATATCCATTTTCAAACAATAAAGTGAGAAAGTCCGTGCGGAGTTCCGTACCATTTATTTCTTAAATAACAAATTATTTAAAGAAATATTGAAAATGCCACCTTAGCGCTCAAACGTCTTGTTAAATTGATGCTAGCCATTTAGCAAATCCATGTTAATGATTTTTTTTTCATTTCTAGACACTTCCTTATGTATGAAGGGCAGACATCGTGAAGTCTGTACAGACGATGACCTGGTCGGGGAGTTTTCCTTTTTGCTGGTGGCCATTTTATTTTTTTCCCAATTTGTGTTGGGAATTGGATGGACCCTATTCCAGACACTAGGACAAACCTACCTAGATGACAACACCGATAAGAAGAAAACACCCTTTATGCTTAGTAAGTTACTACGAAGCAAGTTAATGACACCGACACACTTTAAAGAGGAAAATTTCTATACTGAACACTGAATTATATGGAAATACCACTTCTAGTTATTTAAACACTGATACATAATTTTTGAGTAGCCGAAATTTATACTCGAACTTTGGATCGTGAATATAAAAAGTTTATCGGAAGTTTGCGATCCTAAAGAGGGCCTTACGGCTTACTTCACAAATAAATAATTTCAATTAGAGTCACAAATATGCAGGTACTTTCAAATTTTGTGTGTACATGATACTTATCTATGAATTTATAAAATATAAAGATTTAGTTAATTAAACATAATAATTGAGGAAAGACATTGATGACACCTAGTGTTGCATTTTGTACATATTTAAATAGTTGACTGCTCTAATCAGATTATACAAGGTGTATCAGTTTATGTGGGAAGTAACTAAGGTGTGGATAGTAAACCTCAAACAAACACAAAATGTCCACTTGAACATATGTCCTCTCTTCAATGGTTCCCAAGATAAGGCCTTCCAAGATTCTACTGTAAATTGTTAATAGCCCTATTCGTGAATCTGCAGCCCTGACTGTGTACCCGCAGTGATACGTCCCTTATAATAGGTGCAACAGGAAATATAGGACTTATGTTCATATGGAATTTTTGTTTTGCTTAGAGGTCTACTATCCTAACCCCAGTTACTTCCCACATAAACCGATACATCCTGTATATTAGTCATATATTAATTGTATAGAATGTTTCATACTTAACATTAATCTATTATTTTAATAAACTGGTTTCGTGTTCACATACTATAATAATTACACTAAAATGTTGCTGACAATTTTTTTTTCTCTCTCTCTCTATTTTAACCCTATAAGACTACAAACAACAAAAGGAAAATCATTTGTAAAGTCAAAACTTATCGATTTGGAGCTGATAGCTAATTATAATAGACATAATTAATTATAATATAATTGCCTGCTGTACTTTGAATTCTTAGATTTATACATTCAAATACAAATCTTATTTATAAAGTTGATGGTTTGTTGACTGCTTATCAGTAGCGGTTCGTAGCTAAAATTAGTGAGGGGGCTGCTCCAGAAAATGTTTAGCCTTTGTTTTAAAATTGTGTAAAAGGAAAAAAACATGTATAAAAAGTAAATTTATTCAGGAACTTGATAAAATCTTAACAAAAAAATCCTTTTTACTTACTTTAACTTAAATTGTTACAGTTCAAGCTTGATCTATTCATTTAAAAATGAAATCCATTCTTCTTGTTTTAATTTGCGCAAAAAACTAAATAATTTTCTCCTTGATCTCTGGATGACAATTGAGGAAAATTTTCTCCATTGAAAGTACTGTAAGCGCATTTAGTCTTTCTGTTAAATAAAAAAAACTGAACAATATGAATCAAATATAATAGCTGGAAGAATAATAATAATCTATTTCTACACTCTTCTACACTTTATCACATTTAAGAATATGGTACACGGTTTTTAAGCACAAAACACACTGAGTAAAAAAAAAACTTCCTTCCGCCATCACGCCAGAGCCGGCACTGCGAGATAAACAGTTCTCTCTCTACCTGGCAGTACCGCTTTCCTCCCCTCCCCCTCCTGCATGCTCACAACATTCAAACACCACGTCACTGGCACTGTGAAGAGCACAGTTCCATGAAAATATTTTTACATCTTTTTCATAAACTGGGGAATGGCTACTGAAGTACTTATACTAAGCTCAAGGAATATATATTGTACTACAAAAATAAAGAAAAAATTAAAGAGAAAATGACTCATTATATCAAATGTTATCGATAATATCAAGTGGAAATAGGGGGTGCTGCAGTTCCGCAGTGCCCATACACGAGCCGCCACTGCTGTTTGACCCTATAAAAGCTTGGTTCATGTTTTAAAAAAAAAACAATAAAGTAGACTAATAGAACAGTTCAAAACCAATACAATTCACGGAAACTACCTTCGGTTTGGTTGAGATTATATTGAACCATCCTCAAGGGGAGGATGCTCAAATAATACAAAAGGTACTTACAAAATAGGTGAACAATAGGAGTGAGAGCTATGGAGTTCAAGGCTTTGAATGTCTTACCCAGAACATTACAACACCGAAGCCCGCAATTCACACCTGTTGCAGAGTTAAAAAAAAAAGGGGGACCGTCTACCTCTTGAAAGCCGTAAGAGACAGTAATCGGCCTATCAGTTCACATTACACAATAGGAATATAATGGGTCAAATACCTAGGGTATGGTGAGTAATAGATAGTAAAATTAAAATAAGTCGGGATAAGTCGATATTTATTAGCTATCGCCCATTTAGATATTTAACAGCGTTATTCAAAGTTAACATTGTTGTTGTAAAGAAGTATAAATATATATATAATTTATATACAACCATGAATTGTAGCCAATGTTATAGAGTTAGAGGTGAAACAACTAATAATTATATGTTAATCAAAAATACAGATAAAACGTGTAAATGAAAATGAGACTCATTAAATTTAAGAACATAGTCAGACGGCATTACAACAGATAATTTAGTTATACAACAGATAATTTAGTTAAACGTAGGTACTTCAAGTCTATTTGATAGGGCGCCATTCTTATTGGTAATTAGCAACACGATCATCCCTATTCAAACATTTAGCCTTCGCCCGCTAGAACTAGCACGTTGTAAAATAACAACAGGAATTCTTCACTCAGACATTGACTATTTGTCCATTAGAACTCGCTTGTTGCAAAAGGACAACAAGAAATCTACATATAGATTTTATATATTTATCCATCATACATATCACGTACTAAATTAACAACAAGACAATCTATCCTCAATAATTTGACATTCCTTCATTAGAACAAGCATGTTGCAAAATAACAACAAGAAATCTAAATCCAATGTTTTGTTGTGTCGTTCTTCCACGCAGCCCCAGTCAACAAGCAAACGGGGTAAGCCTCGACTAAATTGTTGTTTAGTGTCTTTTATAAACCATCCGATGCTACAATATCTTCACATATTATGGTAGTAGCTACTTGAATTATAAAGTATGGCTATATTCTCACAAAGAAACCTTATCGACAGACGGAAATGTTTTGTATTAGTGCGTACGTCAGGAGTCTATTACGTCGAATCGTAATGCACATAGTATTTGAATTATGTTGAATCTCTTTCTATCCTTACTCACAAAAATGTGTATATACAAGTTTAAACCTGGTGATCGTCCCAAGATTTGATAATTTTGTTTCAGGTATAGCATCATCTTTAAGGCATATAGGACTAGCTTTGAGTTCATACCTGACCTCAGCGTGTTTGAAATTGTATATTGACCTCTCAGTGACACCTGTCATTGACATTAAAGACCCCAGATGGATAGGAGCGTGGTGGCTTGGTGAGATTATTATTGTTTGTTTGTTGTAATTATAGGCTATTCTACTTATGTCATCAGTCTATGGGTTCTTAGTGTTTTCAAGCGGCTTTGGGGTTATTTTTTTAACTTTTTATGATTGTTTTGGGGAAACAATTTCTATTTTCTTAATACATTTTTTTTTTCTAAAGTAAGCGCTGTTGGAGATAAGTTATTTAAGATTTTTATTGTTACAAAACATCTTTAACCTTTTATCATAGTTCGTTGGGATTTCCCTAGTTATTATTAGTATTAGCACCGCGTGCTACTACCCTTTTGGGTTATACGCAAATTTCCCTGGTATATAATTAAAACTTATTAAAATATGGTATATTAAAAAAAATAACAATTAAAATAATTGACAGTATCCTCAATAATTATTGTTTTGGAACAAAGGTCTGTTAATTTATGAAGTACAAATGTTATCATAATAAAAAAAATATTTAAAATAATTTAAATTCTCTCCAGCTTCGGTATCCTCCATTTACTCTGAAACCTACCTTATGTATTTTCACTTTGAAGTGCAGTAAATAATTAGCTAACAGCATGGTGTTGTAACGAGTTACAAGTTAATGTTATATCAAATGGGCCGAAACTCACCCGCCACCCGTGATGAACTCCAACACAAGAGCACGAGCTCTAACCTCCACCCTCCAACTGGCACAACTGACTGAGCGGATCTTTCGACCGACTGACTGCTCGGGGCTCGATCCGCGGCCGGCAGGAAACGAATAAGGTTCCACGCGGCCAGACGAAGTTATGACTTCCACCACTAGGACTATCTGGAATAATCTACCTGTTACCAGATCCATCATCTGATATAATGTTTGTTCTATCGACTTACCCCCTCCTTCCCTTGCCCCTCCTCTCTGTGGGTACAATAATGAGTATATATTGGGACGCGGGTTTTCAACGGTCACTTATTATACCACCGACTGACCTAGGAGAGGATGGCAACTAGAAGCTGTGATTTATTTAATGTTCAAAATTCCATTTTCGGCGTAAGGGGGGATATCTTGTCTAAATTATGGTTTGGGACTTATAACTATTTAAACTTATAACTATGAAATGTTCCGCGCAGGTCATTGCGAATGCGCTTGCTTTCTCTCTCCTCATACGAGGTTTAATTCATTCTAATTGTACTATTTCATTTTGTTATATATACATAATATATATTTAATTTTATGTATATATTATCGGCCACGCTTTGGCAAACTCTGCGTCTCGGGCTTACCACCAGTCCTTTCTTGCTATCGTTTGAATATTTAGGGTATATGGGGTTATCTATTTTACTGAGAGCACAGGGCACTTAGGTGTTAAGTTTGAGGCTTGGCCTAACGTCTTATTCTTTCTATTATTTTGGTTCAACGTTATGTTGATTTCTTTAAAACTAAAGGCGCGTATTTGTTTTTCTTATTAATGCCTAAATTTAGACGTGTGTCAGGGGATGCGATGTAGTATCGTTGTTTGCACTTAATGCTCAAATCGAAGGAACCATAGACTTCCATGATGACGATTAATATTACTGTTGTACTGACAACCAGTTTATAACTATATGTTTCTTTCCTATTTTCAGATATTGTAATGTCAATTAATTCCTTAATCTCAGTAGAGTTATTTAAATCTGAGAGGATAAGCACTCCACGCCATATTGTTATATTTTGTTCTAATTATGTATTTACCTTCTATTTTGTCCTAAATAAAACAAAAAAACTTTGTTATTGACTGTTAAACTTCTTGGCTGATTCTCCCATCACTCTTCCTAAAATTTTAAATTATTTTTACAAGAGGTTTACATCGTATTCAATACAAATCGAATGTTTAAGTCTACCAAAAGATATTTGAGACCAACACTGTCAAAAAGGACGAATCTCAAACTTTCAAAACTAATTCTTCAAATTAGCGGTAATATACTAAATAAATTAACAGGATTAAAGGAATTTTAAATAATTACTTTAAATGAACAAAATTAAATATTTCAATAAATTCATTAATAACTTATAATTTGTATTTTGTTTTATAGGTTGGGTGATTATAGGATTTATTTTATTAATAATTTCAATCGGAATTTCTATGTTCCCGAAAGAAATTGTGTCCATAAAGCAAAAAAGAGTTAAAGTGACACATTTGATTGAAATTAAACCTAAGCAATTGAAGAGTCCGTCAGAAGAAAAGCCACTTAACCGCTGTGAGAATACTTTGAAAATATTAGCGCCAGCTGAAGTTTCAGGTATGTTTACATATAATAATATTTATCAGTGATGATTGAAGAAATTTCTCTAGGTTTAAAAGAGGGTAGCCCGTTGGGGACGAAAATTCTTATTTTAATATGTGCTAGTTTACTCAGTGTATTTGTCTTATACTTACTTAATCTATGGCATTAGAAACTCGAAGGTCCATTGCCGCACTTATTCGGTACTGAGTACGCCACATATCCCTAACATGAACGAGCTCTATCTAGTCCACCTCATTACACCCTATCTCTTCCAGGTCCATTCTAATGTTATCTTCCGATATGAGTCTTACCAATGGTCTCTTCCATGGCCAGAGTGTTGAATTCGGCAACTCCGCTTGTAATGACGTCATGAGGCCTAGCGATCTCCTGTTTCTTACGGAGAATTGTGTGAATAGTTAGAGTTTTATTAATTTAAAAACTGATGAATCACTTTGAACGATACTGACAATTAATCAAAACATGTTTTACGCATATTATTAAGCAAAAATACTTCGGAAGTTGAAAAATACAACAAATAAACATGTAAATATTAGTTTTAAAATTAATTTGCTAAGTATAAATTATGTACCGCTCACAAACACGATTAGAATATTATGATTAAAATTACAAAAGGGCACTGGTTCACAGCCTATAAAGAGCATTTCATTGTTGGACTAATCCAAATCTCCCGGGCTCAATTTTCATGCCACCCGCCTCGGTGGCCTAGTTGGCTAACGCGCGTGTCGTGTTGAGCTCGACCGCCGAGGACGGGGAAATCGAGGTTCGAATCTTGGTTGGGTGAACTGGGGGTGGTTTTTCCTAAATGGTTTTCCACCCTCCCTCCACGCAAATGCGGGTTCACTTCCTCTAATTC
>CABFOW010003544.1:0-11339 GCA_902141385.1 Timema californicum
CGGAGACATACAGCCCCAAGGAGACCAAGTCATGGTTTCCCTCCGGGACCTGCAGGACTGCAGAACACCTCAGAACGCGCTACTTTCGGCGTTTCAGGACCTGATGTCTCTAGATGGCTCCCTGCAAGGCATGCAGAACTTTAGAGAGTCTCTGTACGAACTGCCTCCAGCGTTTCAGGACCTGCGGTCTCCAAGTACCTCAGGGTCACTGAAAACTATTTTACACGTGCAACCTTTGGGGGTTCGGATAGGTCGCATTGACAGGAAGCGTGCAATACGACCTATCTGAACCACGATTTCAAGATCCTCAACAAACAACAATAATATTCCTACAATAAACATAACAACCCCTTCGCCAATATTAACTCCAAACTCTCCAACTTAAGATAGTGATTCGGATATCGATATAGACGCTGTGATGAGAAAGCTGCTGCCCCGTTATTAGACCATTGATATATAATAAGCAAACGGTGCACTATGAAATTATTTTAATCCTCCCTTTTCTATTTATTACAAATATATTAATTTTAAATATATCTTTGTTGTATGACGAAACCACTTTAAAGTTGGTAGCATTGATTTTTTTGACAATGCAGCAATATTATTTAAGTCTTGTGACCAATAGAAGTGATTAAGATTAGAGTACAACATGAATTATATAATTGTGATACATATAATTTACCTAGTAAAAAATATCAGGAGAGAATATAATCTCTTCTACCATCTATAAAATGAGTAGGAGTCACCTCCAAAATAGTTCAGGACACGCTGAAAGGCGCTAGAACGCATATTCAAAATGTCTCCACAGTTTTTACCGGGAAATCTAACTCTTCCAACAAACTCAAGCACAATAACATTTGGTTCATTGATGATGTCTTCCGATAGCACAACGTTATAACTTTTTGTTTTCTCAAGTTCGTTTAAACACTTGACCAGGCTGTATTCCTCTTTCTCGATCAGGTCTAACGCACTGCACAATACCTCCTCGTCCCAACAGGCATCCTGATGACCAGCATTTGGAGAGGTTTGATAATATTGATATTTGTTCGAATAAGATTGGAGAGCTTTGCGTAGGGCCCCTCACAAATGTCGCATTTAAATGGCATAATGGCACTCGGAGATGCGGCGAAATAAATATCCCTGGGAGATGAATAAAAACTCGCTCTACTCACAAACTCTAACGTTTTTTCAAAATGTCGCCTCTAGCTCCGATGACGCCAGCAGAGTGATATGACAACCTGAACGCGCCTAGTTTATTAATTCACTTTCAAACATCACACTTTATCCTCCGAGATATATCATACAGCGTGCTTTAGATTTAAATCGCTTACAATTCAAATAATAGACAGAATTTTGAAGGAAGGCGTTACCGAAACTGTCCAGACCGAATATGTAGTCATCGGGCGTTTCACACATAATTTTAACATTTGAATAAGTTTTGTACATTGTTAAATCCTCGAGATTTACGGGCTATTCGGACTTTACCTCCTCCGTTGGTGGTGGGCACGCGGGTAACTCTGCTGACTCTGATGTCAGGTAAGCAGACGGCTCTGATGGTGGGCATACGGGTGGCTTTGGCTGTGAGTACTCTACTGTTTGGTAGGCAGACGACTCTGGCGGTGGGTACTCGGGTGATTCTGAGGGAGGGGGGGGTGGCTGCGGCGTAGTAAGGATGGTGGTGGGTGGTGTGGAGCTTGGAAGGGTGGTGGAGGCCTGGGCAATACGGCCACAACGTCCCCTTTGTGGAAATTGTACACAGCGCGTGTCATATCACACATGTAAGACTCCTTGATTCTCTCGTAGGCTAGTACTTCAGTCGCTCTTATAGTGTGACAGGTAGTCACAAAACTAGATGTAGACTCGCTCCTCTCTTTCATGAGTCACTACTTTGGTAATTACATGTCTATCGCTCACCGCCACACTGTGAATATTCTATACAGTCATATATGCACACCCCACAATCGTATGACCCACAGACATTAAATTAATATAGCCGGTTCTAAGCATGGTGAGCGTACCTGAGAGCTAAACGTGCTGTGGGGTTTATAGGGTCCGCCGTGTGATACGATGCACAGCTGCCCGATGTTGTTGTTGTTGTTAACTACTTGGCTCTTCTGCTTCGCCTCTTAAACGCATTCAAAGTTCACAATGGTAGGTGAACCGGGTTTTACTCCGGCGCAGGTAATTATCAGTTTTTCTTTATAAAGCTCGCACACGTCTTCATCTGTTAGAGTACCAAAACGACAGGGTAAAAATACACAAAACTCGCCATCTAGATAGGCTATTAGGCGTCTCCCGAACTTTGTATTTACCGCTTTTAATTTATCCACCGAGTACTTTTGATCGACGGTTATATCACAATTTTACGGTCTGCACGGCGTCAACAATATTTACCAGCTGTTGTAACTTGTCCATAGAACCGCTCTACAAACGCTTATAAATAGACGACAAAGTGGACGGCCTCTTTATACCCACCCCTCCCTCCCTCCCTCGAGTGACGTCACGCGGTACAAGAAGAACAGATTCAATGACCTCTTGTACTAACTCACGGTTTCAAAGTCACGATCTATTCTTGTGTCGACTCGTCTTGTCGAACCGCTAAGCTGGCGCCAGTCATCCGGGAAAACCCATTGCGGCATCATTCAAGGTCATGTCCCGACTTGTTTCGTCAACCCACCAAACTGTCACAAGGTATGAGTCATCAGTATTCAGCCCTTTTATTACTTATGAATTTATGTTGTTATATACTATTTCGTCAAAATATATTTGCGTACATTAAATTATATTTAAAATAATTTCAAGGTCTTCATAATTGTATTACCTATAAATTTTTGTAAAACCTATATATTATTACATCAAAATATAATCGGGAACATTAAATTTCTTTGTTGTTTAAGTGGTATCGGGGTTGGAATATATGTTGGGTACACAATTTAAATGTAAAGCTTATATATGGTAGGGTGAGGTCGTGGGTTCGAATCTAGCTCAGGTGAACTGGAGTGGTTTATTATTCTCCCTTACTTCACGTAAACGCGTGAACATTAATTTCTACCTTACTCCTCCGAACCGTGATGGGCACCTACATCCGAGCATGTCGACGGACGATACCAAACAACCAACTTTAGTAGGCTTTTGTGGTGGGGTGATAGCAGCCCCTAATTGAGAATTATAAATCACCATAAGGCTTCCAAGGCCCCTGATTGTGCATAATCAGAGCTGTGTCAATGCTCTCTAGTTGCAGGAAAAACCCATTACCACATAGGGGGTTGCGACATTGCGATGATGACACCGGAAAAACCCATTACCACATAAGGGGTTGCGACACATGCCTTGAAGGAAGGGAGAGTGAGGGGAAATTAAAGGAGTCTCAAGGCAGGAGAATCATTTATCACACTCTACCCCAAACGGTCGTCAGGAGAGGCTCGTGATGTTTGTTCCAGGAAGTGAAAGGCAGTCGAACAGAGACTTGTGGGAGGGAGCCAATGTTCACTCTACGCTACGCTGCCGTCAGAAGAGCTTCGTGCTCAGTGTTCCCTCCGATGATGAGTGAGGAATGCCCGACGCCATGGACTGCACGCCAATAAATAAATATATAACTCCAACGCCCCGTCCCAATCCTACGACAATAAACTCTCCCACACCAATAAAAAAAACTCCAACGCTGCCCATCCGGCTGCTCCGCACTCACACTATGCTCTGCGCCCGGGCAGAGAGGATGCTCACTAGCGATGCCGCCCAGCGCTGTGAACCGCATGCCAATAAAATACTCCAAAGCCCCGTATCAATCCTACCTAGACATAAAAACCAATGAATAAAAAACCGTTGAGCATACATAAAAAACTAATAAAAAAGAAATCCGTACACATAAAAAACAAATACAAGTAGAAAATATAAGCACCAACATATTTGGAACAAGAACCAACATGTCTGGAAAGGGGTCAGGAGGAGGGAGAAAACCAACAGCCAATCAGAGAGTGAGGAGGCGTGGTCACATGATCAAATTCAGCCAATCAGATCGCTCTACCCATAGGGACAGCTAAGTAGTGATGGGATCCTCTTGGTGATAAAATGATTTTAAGGCAAGGGTCAGCAGCCTACGGTCCACTGACTGATTTTATCTAGCCCACAAAATATTTAGCAAAAAAATGTTCAAAACAGAGACTTAATAAATAATTACTAAATTGGAAATATAATTTTTTTTTCTCTACTTTCTTTGCTTTACTTTTTTTCAAACTATCCAAACATTTTTTAGAAACCCATATGACCTGCGATCAGTGGCTGCTCGTGTATAGGCACTGCGGAACTGCAGCACCCCCTATTTCCACTTGATATTATCCATAACATTTAATATAATGAGTCCTTTTTTCTTTAGTTCTTTCTTTATTTTTGTAATACAATGTATATTCCTTAAGCTTAATGTTAATACATCAGTAGCTATCCCCCAGTTTATGAAAAAGATACAAAGATCTTTGTGGTGAACTGTGTGCTTCTCAGTGCCAGCGACGTGGTGTTTGACTGTTGTCCGCATGCGCACATAAGAGGGGAGTGGGGAAGAATGCAGGACTGCCAGGTAAAGAGAGCACTGTTGCTCTCTCAGTGCCGGCTCTGGCGTGATGGTGGAAGGAAGGTTTTTTTTACTCAGCGTGTATTGTGCTTAAAAACCCTGTACCATATTCTTGAATGTGATAAAGTGTAGATGAGTGTATAGTTAGATTATTATTATGCTTCCAGCTAGTCTATTAGATTAATTTTTTTTCGGTTCTTTTATTTAACAGAAAGACTAAATGAGCTTGCATTACTTTCAATGGAGAAAAATCTCCACAATTGTCATCCAGAGATCAAGGAGAAAATTATTGAACTTTTTGCGCAATTTAAAACAAGAAGAATGGATTTAATATTTAAATGAATAGATCAAGCTTGAACTGTAACAATTATAGTTAGAGTAAATAAAAATGTTTTTTTGGTTAAGATTTTATCAAGTTCCTGAATAAATTTTCTTTCTATAATTTTTTTTTTCCCTTTACACAATTTTAAAACAAAGGCTAAACATTTTTTGGAGCAGCACCTCCACTAATTTTAGTTACGAGCCGCCACTGCCTGCGATATTAAAAATGTTGACAACCTCTGGTCTCCCACTATCTTCACCCTCGCGCTAGACTGGACTGCCGATGACAGGGAGATTAAGGTTCAATTCCAGTTGGGTGCAACGAGGGTGACTTTTCCTAAACGTTTTTAACTCTCATTCCAAACAAATGTGGGTGAACTTCCTCTAATATCAACCATCTTAATCCCTAACACATTGGTGTTATTAGCATAAACGCGTATAACCTAACGGGAAGTAGACGCAGTGTTAAAAAAAACTATACTGGAGTAGTTACGAATATAGTGACTGTGACAAAAAGGACCAGGTCCAGTGGTGGAGCAGTAGCAGATTGCTCCTGTGTCCACTAAAGGAGCAGTTTTTCCCATCCCTAGTTCACTGCTCCCAAACACAATGATCATCAACATAATTATGTCTTACCATGTCATGGATTACAGATATCACATATTCATAGGAGTTAAAATATTTTTTTAGCTAACGAATAAAATTTACACTCATCTAACTACTTAACTCAGTAGCTACTATGTGTTGTGACAGTTCCTTATTTATATATATTTTTAAATAAATATACGGAATTTGTTTCAAACAGTAGGACGATTGAGTTACTAAATCATCTTAACTGATTTGTTATCCATGGGGCTGACCAGAGGAAGTATAATTTCTTTAGAAGCTTCTAATTCTATAGTTTATGTTTTGTTAGGGTGGTTCATTTTAGATTAATACTATGCTAGTCAAATAGAGCGTTGTTTGTTGGTTTTTTCTCTATATAATATTGATTTAATTTATCTTTGTGAGTTACTAGAATCTAAGCCATTTTTAAACGATGAATATAATAATTTGTCTATCTTAATTTCTACTATAAGCAGATAAGCTGTGCTTATCACTATAAGCATCATTTCTTCCGACATTTTGAATCTTAAAAATTGTGTTTCAAATGTTTTAAATCAAATATAGGAATCAATGTATCTGCCTGAGTGTGGCTGGCATTCAATCTGAACCACCGGTACATTTTAAATTTAAAATGTTATCATTACTGTAAAGAGTTTTTCAGAAGTATTTATTTAAATTGTTAACTTTCTTCTATGCACCATGTCTTAGCACATGTTCGGAATATCCACAAGAACATCACAAATGTGAAATTAAATTACTTTGTATTGAAAGAATGGGAAACAAAATCCATCTTCTTTTAAGTGCACCGCGAAAGAAGCGGCGTAAAATTATTTTAGAACATTTAAAGAGAAGTAAAATTAAAATACTACTTTAGAATATTTAAAAATAAGCGGAGTTAAAATATTATTTTTGGACACAATATATTGTCATTACTTTGTTTTGGTAGTTAGGTTTATTTTTATAGCTAATTGATAAAAATTATTAGACCTAATTGTAGAATTTTCACACCAGACGTCACTTGGCTTAAATCTTGGGCTTACTTTGACTATATTTTCGGTTACGAAGAAATCAAGGTTCAAATCCCAGCGCACTATGGATAGTTTTATTTGTAAATATTTATCACCCTCTCTCCAAGCAGATACTGGTACATTTCCTTTGGAACTTTGGAACTTTGCCTCAACTCCATTGAGTTATTAAAACAAGTATTTAGTTACAAGGGTAGTATACATGGATGGCCTAGTAGTTTAAGGCGTTCGACTCGCAACATATTGGGCAGTTCTTAACTGAGCTTGAACTTCTAATCCCAACTGGGTGAATTGGATATATCTTAATGATAACAAATTAAACAACCACTGTAGTCAATGCACTTATTTGAAAAAGTTTACATAATTAGCGTGGCCCGGACTTTGATGACCCAAAAAGTTAAAAAAAATAATCTATAGAATCACATTAAAAATGCCCAAAAATTAATTTAAATTTACAAAAAAAGACCAAAAAGACCATGAAAAATTAATTAGCACGAGACTAAATCAAACACCCACTTAACAAGCGGAAACTAAAATGTTTGCAACGCGAAACCACAATAATTACACTTGCATTTTGCTAAACAATTAACCTTGATTTACAAACTCTAACTACCGCTTCCACTGATGTCACCATTCCAGTTTAGTAGCAGCAGCTCACTAGGAAGATGGCTCTTCCAACCATGTAAGTAGAGAAGGTGATAGCCCTCTTCTATACGAAAGTCTGGAAGAGAGGAGGTCATTGTGACAGGGCTCATTGACCTTTGTGTTTTTATTGAGAAGGGATCCATCTCCAATGTGTGGGCTTAGCAATTCTCCCCTAAGTGTGCGTGCTCTTGATTTTAAAGGTGACCTTCGAGTTTTATCGCGTGATAGCGCGGATGGATTCATATGTTTACTCCGTTTTATACAGCAAAACGACGTGTGTAAAACCATATCAACTTCCTCATGAATATCCGATTGGATAGATATTTTCAAGAGGCCCATGGGGATGTTGATGCATCTAATAGAAGCTTGGACTTCTCCACGTCAATTTATTTTATTTCGCATGCACCCGTCTCCAATCTCACGTGTTTTCCTGCAGGATCTACTCAGTGCCTATAACTGCAGCCATTGTTTTCTTATTGCTAAGGGGCAACTTGTTGGTTTGTGATTGCTCATTTTTCTTAAACATGACTGATTTGCGTTGTTACACTAAGGAATTTTTAAGTAATTGACCTTCATAAAACTATGCCGTGTATTCTTCCTTACCATCAGAACTCATGTCGCTAACTAGACAGGCCGTTAGACTCCACCCATCAATAGACCTAATCTTGGACAATATGATGGGGAAGTTGCTACGTGTAATATGTACCGACCTTCTGCAACTTACCCACGGGGAAGCCCATCTCAAGAAGTTTATGGAGAAGTCGTTACATGCAATTCAGCCTTAATGTATTTGTTTTGTCTTTTTAAAATGTATTTTTTTTTGTATTTTAACATTTCATATTTAAATATGTTTGTTATGTCTTTTAATATTTCATATTTTAGTATAATTGTTTTGTCTTTTTAATGTAGTGTAGGGGAGACTAGGGCACACTGGAACAAAGAAGTTTTTAGAATTTTTCTCTTTAAACATATTTAAGTTATGTTGTCATAATATTTTTCTCATGAAGTTTATTCTATTGTGAATGCTGAATATTTTTATATTACGATTAATTCACGCTTTTTTTTTAAATCGTTACATGTGTTTCATACTACCCCACTTGCTGAGCACAGTGAAACACACCATGATTTTTTTTAAATCATAAAAAAACACTTTAGTGTGTATGTTAACAACTACGAAACGTTTTAATCAAGTCTTTAGCTAAATCCATAATGTATCTTATACAGTGCAGGTGACACAGGCTGTCCTCAAATGCCAAGTTCAAACTTTGAGCAGCACAATGCACATAAATTGCCTTCGGCTGCAAATCCACAACTAACTTCTGCAGCCCTTTAAATTTTCCACTCATAGCAGAGGCACCGTCATAGCACTGTCTCTCAGATTCTCTATGTGTAGGCCCAAACGTTTTGGTGTTTGGAGTTTCATACAATCCCAAAAAATCCTCACAGATTTCCAGATTTTCACTAACAGTTCGAAAGCAGAAGCTCACTTGTTTATGGATTGAGATAAAGGAATCTCAAGATAGTGAAAATAGTCATAAAGAACCGAGCATGCATTCTCCATCTCGTTGTTTAACTGATCATTTAATTGTACGGCAACACTTGGTTTGGAGGAAGAGGCTAGCTTCATTAAACTCTCCTTAAGGGCTTGTGTTTTCTCATATACCCTACATTTTCTAAGGGCCTTTTTCCAGTTAGAAAATCCCTCAAAAATAAAAGTATCATCCTTCTTAGTACAAAACTTCAGAAGGCCATTGGCCTCCGTTTCCTTGAAAGTTTTGCAAAATATCTTATCAATAGAAGCATCCCATTCTACCCAGGTAAATGACGTCAGCCTTGATTTCTGAAAGGTTCTACCCTTACCAGTGAACTTCTTGCTGAAAAGTGACTGCGAGCAGCTCACAACAAATGTCGATGACGATGTCGAGGCTGAACTGAATGATTTTTAAAGGAATAAGAGAAAAGGCAGCATCTGGTGTCACATCCTTAGTAAATTCAACACGTGGCTTTTTGAAAAAATGTATCGATTCCGAACGTTTTTGGCAATTGTCTTAATGGTAACGGAGTAATGGAGTCGGACAATATAATAGGTATATCTAACACTCACTACTAATATTATCTATAACCCGCCTCAGTGGCGTAGTTGGCTAACGCGCTTGTCGTGTTGAGCTCGACTGCTGAGGACGGGGAGATCGAGGTTCGAATCTCGGTCGGGTGAAATGGGGGGGGGGTGTTTCCTAAGTGGTTTTCCACTCTCCCTCCACGCAAATGCGGGTTCACTTCCTCTAATTCAACCTTCCCAATTCCTAATCCATTAGCGTAATTAGTACTTAAAGCGTATAACCCGAACGGGTAGTAAGACGCGGTGCTAAATGTTATTATTATTAATATTATCTATATCAAAAGGCTAGCATACTAATGCACTTTAAAAGTTATCTTAAGGCAGAGTTTAAAACACACCAACGTTAGACATGAAAAGCGATTGCTACTATAGCAATAATAGCACAGCACTGACTACTGAATCCAAGGAATCAGTTGTTGTGACTTGTGACATCTATCTGATGGTGGTGGGGGGAGAAATGAGTCATAGACAAGGTGGCAGTTTGCCACTTGACAGTTTTGCACGTGACCTTGAGGACCGACCAGTGGACGAAGGAGAGGGTACGGGAAGGGGTTTGGGACAAAGGTAGGTGGTTTTTATTTGTGACTATAGTGGATCTGGGCCCGCGCGCATAACATAGCTTAGGCTTGCTGGGTCAACGCTTGAAAGCATGCTGTGAGTTACCATTGCGTCACTTATGATCAGTCTATTTGATTTCTTTTCATTTCGGTTATTTTGTTTAACAAAAAACCTTAACCATGGCCTTGCATCCCCAATAAATAAGTTCTGTGACTGTAACTAAGGAAGTGTGTGACTATATATGTGTTGATATAATGGACAGATATTCTTCCACTAAACACTTATTAGCTGCTAAATTGTCCAACAAGAATTGCTTCACTAGATTTAAGAATGAAATTCCCACAAAAGAGATAGTACTGAACACTGAATCTTATCCCATGATTGACAAAGAAAAGCTTGAAACTGTACTAAAAGTATTCTACTGTAGGACTGATATTTATGAATATTGCAAATTAATTGAGTTGCTGAAATTTATCTTGGAAAATAATTTGGATGATGTTTTTGTGAAATTACAAAACTGATAAAAATCCTCTTGACAATTCCCATTACTACATCAGAGGCAGAACGCTGCTTTTCAACATTGAAAAGAATAAAAACTTTTTTAAGAAGCACTATGAATTCGGAAAAACTAAATGCGCTTGCAATACTTTCAACGGAGAAAAATTTCCTAAATTGTCATTCAGAGATCAAGGAGAAAATAATTAAACATTTTTGCCCAAATTAAATAAGAAGAATGGATTTCATTTTAAAATAAATAGATCAAGCTTGAACTGTAATAATTTAAGTTAAAATAAGTAAAAAAGTTTTTTTGTTAATATTTTATCAAGTTCCTGAATAAATTTTCTTTTTATACAGGTTTTTTTCCTTTTACACAATTTTAAAACTAAGGCTAAACATTTTCTGGAGCAGCACCCCCACTAATTTTAGCTACGAGCCGCCACTGCTTAGGATTCAGATGCATTAAAATATTGGAGAAACATGGGTTACACCCCGGGGGCTTGGGAGTCACTGGTTTATAACCACCCATAAGACCGTATCCTTATTTTCCTTGGAAGTAAATTATTACCGTCACCATAAATCGTCGAGAAGTCGATACATATCAATCACGTTGGTGTCAATTCACACACGCGTTCACCGTGTGAAAAGGCCCACCTGACAGATGCATATTGGCAAAAGTGCGATGGATTTGACGCGCACTAGAACTTCCGTCTGCTGAAAAAAACCTTCATGTGTGACATGGAACTCAAACCACGACCTGTCAAGAACTTTGAATCTTTCAAGTGAACAGACGAATATAGTTAGTTCAGGTGAATGCTAGCTTAATGATGTGAGGAATTATATTATACTAGATACTACAAACCCACATGGCTGACTCACTCACTCACATTAATGTGTACCCACTTCCAGATGAGCTAGAATCTTGAAATTTGGCAAACTTATAGCTTTTATCCTGTCAACTTCGGGAACATTCTAAAAAGTAAAAAAAAAAAAAATTACCCCC
>CABFOW010003544.1:11389-52255 GCA_902141385.1 Timema californicum
CCCCCCCCCCCCCGAAACAAATTTAAAAAGGTGGAGCAACTTTAATGTCGGTGAGGACCTTTCTTTGGAGGTCTCTTGTAGCTAAAAGGTAATACCTATCAAAAAAAGGCTCTGGAATTACAATAGTTTATAACTCACTGGGAGCAAAGATAGTCTTATTTTTAAAATGAACCAATAGCGTGGAATTGTTGACAATTATAAAAATTTAGGTTTTACTCAATTTGTTTTGGACGTATTCACTATGTGTTGTATAGGCCTACAAAGATATATTTTATAAATCTTATTTTGAAAAAAGAAAAAAAAAGAGATATTTTATAATAATTTCTTTTTGAATCTATAGTATTTTATCCAATAGCTATTTCAATATACACATTCGTTTTATTGAAATTACTATCTTAGTAAAATATGTAATACGAATCTTTGACACATAAGGTATATATTTAAAAAAATAATTAAATTACATAAAAGCAATAGCCAGCCATAATTATATTTAAAACAAATGTTTACCAAATAAAATAAAAATATACATTCGAAAAGGTTTAGGCCTATATTAATGTAATGTGGCATTTCTTTTTATTGATATATCATGATTTAATTTAAATTTATTACATTTCTGGTAAGAATTGATGTATTAATATTTTACGGTTAAAATATATATAAATTGCTATATCCTTGTTGCTTAGCAAGAACAATTGTAAGCTAATGTATTGTAGCATTTATGCTCCAAGTAAACAAAATGGGCAAGTCAATCATAATACACTTACCCAATCTCACCGACTAGGCCAGGCACCTCGACTTAATAACACGTCTGGTATCAACAACAACCCGCGAACAACTATCAGCGCTGAGCCTAGTGCCGCATCTCACCACTAGAGACCACCACCCTGCTCAATACCACCCAACATCAACAACGAGAACATACTAGAAAGGGGTAGTAACTGCCACTCCTTGCCAGAAGAAAATCGACGTTTCTAGTGCCACGCGCATTCCCCCTTCCTGTGTGTTTATCTCAGTGAACCCCACCTTTTTGTTAATCCCATCTCGATTGTTCGACGAGTGTGCACCGTATAAAGAACCGTCCGTCAAGTAAGAGACTACTCTTGGATTAGGCTTGGACACTGTAGGTCGAAGCAGGAGGCTTCCAGGACATATTCATATAATGTAAGATGAAATTCTTTTTCGGCGTAAACTCAAAACTTATAAACTATTCAAAATTCCATTGTGGTCATTCCTTTTTTAAAAAACATAATTATTCATGTCTGGTATGAATCTTCGTTCTTTTTTTCTGAACAGTCAACTTAACTTTATTTATTTAGTTTGCGAGTTGTACTGCAAATATGAGTTTAGTAAATATTAATGTGGGAAAGTTGTTTATAACGTTAGGTAAGAACTTTTAAATGTTAATAAAGTTTGACAGTTATACTTATCAATTTAACTTTATTTATTTAGCTTGTGAGTTGTACTGCAAATATGAGTTTAGTAAATATTAATGTGGGAAAGTTGTTTATAACGTTAGGTCAGCACTTTTCAAATGTTATTAAAGTTTGACAATTATACTTATCAATTTAACTTTAGCTTGTGAGTTGTGTTACAATATGAATTTAGTAAATATTTATGTGGGAAAGTTCTTTAAGAACATGATGTCATATTTCAAATGTTAGGAAAGTTATGCGTTACGCTTGTCAGGGATAAATATACAATTAATTTTATTTATCGTACCTGTAAGTGTGTCTCAAGATTAGTTAAGTAAAGATTTACTTAGGAAGGTTAGGTAACTAGAGTATTCCTGTACTTCCACAATTTAGTGACTTTTGCGTATTATTGTTACTTAGGTATAAACAATGAACTTTAAACCATTTAACGAATATGTTGTATTTTCGTAACTAGTACATAAATGTGTTATATTGGAGAAATCATCTATAATATTAGAGATTGTCTTACCCAAAGTTAATAATGCCATGCGTTGATAGTAAATTCACATAATAGTTCCATGTTATCTAATAAAAAATTAGAAAAAGGAAAAAGAGTAAGTGTTTATGAAATATATTTTTCTTTTGAATAATATCGATTGTTATTGTTGAGCTTAGTCAAGGTCATTTTACTACTATTGTATCTAGGAGGAACTTTAAGATTTCTCAAAATATATGCATTGTTCTATAATAAAATTTGGCAGAGATTAAACCAAAATGCTCTCAAGACTTGAAATCTTTTACTATTGTAACTACGTCATGTTATCCCTAGGTTTATTAATGTTTTATATCCAAACCCCTTTTTACAAAGTATTCGTCCTCTTCGTGTAATATTAGGTATTCAGTGAAGGTGTACCGTATTTTTCCCGCTTCTAGGAGTGAGTTGCGTGCGCTGGGGACATGTTGTGTACCCAGCATTTTTCAACACAAAAAAGTTATTCACACTGCGCACTTCTATTAGTTAAATCTCCCCTTTTATATAACATTAGATATATATATTTTTTGTATATATGTATTTGAACCCCTCTAACCTTAGAGCTTGGGTTACAGTATCAAACAGTCAAACATGACTATCCTTTAATAATGAGAAGTATTTATAAAATGATTAAAAGTGTTCAAGAAGTGTAGGCCTACTTGTAAAACCAGTAAGCACATAAATTAACACATAAAATTGTCTATTTAACTTAATTATGATAAAAATCTATTTGGACTTTGAAATTGTGACATATAAGAATTTACTTTGATATATTTTTTAAATGGTTGAAATTATTTTAATTATTGAGTAGCATTGAAAATTTAAGGAAATAAAGATCGACAATGAGATTGATTAATTTCTTAACCTGTCCTTGCATTAGGCCTACTTTATCAATAGACAGTTACACGCAACTAGTTTAAGTGCAATTTAAACCATCTTTAGGCTCAACTTAGCATTGAGGTACCTGCTTGTTGACTTTATTCCGAATGCCAAATTAAACTAATGGAACGGTTATTTGGAAGCTGGAACGTAGCTCACTGTGGAACTATTTGGGTCTTTCAACAGCTGAGAGAAAGAGAGAGAGAAAGAGCGAAGACAGAGCTTTTATCCATAAGACCTGCAGTTCCCTCAGCAATGAGTATTAGGTGTAGTCATTATTTTACCAAACCCTCGTCACAGATCGATGTAAGGTCATGTGAGAATAGTGAAGATGAAGCTACGACTCTCTCTCGCCTCTCTATCTCCTGTCATTGTGGCATTAGTAAAGTGTGCTGTTTTTCTGTTGCCACATCGCGTGGCAATCACATCTCTTGTTTTTAATGTGCCACATTTCTGTGGATAAACTTTTATTTCAAACTTAATCTAGCTAATAATTAATAGGTAAAGGGTAGTACGCTTGAGACTCCATATCTTCTTTAATTGAAATGATTTAATTGTTTTTATTATATTTAATAATATTGTATTTCAAACATCTATGTAGTCAATTTATCTTGTTTTATTTAAAACAAAAATGTGTTTATATTGATTATGAAAGTAGCATGCTGACGTTGAACCAACTTGTAAGTCTCATTTGAGTATGCTTGAAAAAAATAGTTTTATTTTATTATTATTATTTTTGTGCTATAATCAGCTGTTTTGATTGGTAGGTGAATGTGTAGATAATATATTCTGAAAATTGAAAACTGAACACGGGAATTGAACCCGGGATCCTTGACTTATTCTGCCAATGCTCTAACCACTGAGATATCCAGGATCCTCACTAAAAAGCATACAAAATAACTTTCGCTAATCAATTCTTGAATTTGTAGATTTTTTTTCTGTGTTTCGCCAAATTAGTTCATTTCAACTGCTCAATTATATGAAACAAGTAAAAACACTTAATTCTCAGCGACATTAGTAAAACACTGATAATAATAATAAAATAAAATAATCAACCCTATTTAAATGCTTTGTAATACATTGTGTCCTAGTCATCTCGTATATAATTTTTTTAAATCACACATTATTCATGTTATCTCATTGATATTATATTTTAGGGTTTTTTACTTTGTTCCATGATCTAAAGCGTCACTCCTGTGTTAGACTGCTGATGACAGGGAGATCGGGGTTCGAATTCTGGTCGGGTTTACTGAGGGTGGTTTTTCCAAAACGGTTTTACACTGTCCCTACAGACAAATGTGGGTATACTTCCTCTAAATTCACCCTTCTTCATCCCTAACTCACTAGCGTAATTATAACATATGCGTACGGCCTGAACAAGTATTAAGACGTGGTGCTAGATAAATAATGTACTTTGTTCATTGTCAATTGTACTACCGTAGACTACGATTGGACCACATTTTAGCATTCTTCTCTTTTCTTGTTCATTGGTAGCATGTGTACTATTGATCTTCACACCCATATCAATCCTATGGCAGTAGTAAAGGAAATGTTTTTACCAGACCCCATGGATGTAAACTTAATTTCTAAGTAATTTAAAGCCTTCTTAATTATCTTAATATCTGAATGCATACCGTAAAGCTGAAAATTAAAATGCCTTTATGTATAAATTACTCTAATGCAAAACCTCCAAAAGCATCCCAAGATGTCTCTGTATAGACACACTCATTGTTTTTAAGTTCATTACTTCACAGTTTCAATATAAATGATCCTCCTAAAACATATATTTGATGAATGCAAGCAAAAATCAAAACATTTTTCCTTTAAGTTATTTAAAATGTGAAATTACCGGTACACCATATTATAGAGAAGTGAGACTTTTAACGATTAAATAAAAAGGTATAATCATTAGTATTTTTAATACATATTTTCAAATTTTAATAAATACAAATATAAAAAAATTGTTCGTTGGTAAGAGAACAGATTTTTTTCATCAATGAGAAAATATTCTGGCGTAGGTTAGGAAATAGGAAGGTGCAGAGTAGGAAGGTGAAAATATTTTTTCCCTATCGTCAATCTAGCTTTGATATGGCATATAGGTATATATGAATATAAATATCAACATTCATTGCTAGTTTTCAAATTAATTAATACAGTCCATACACATACATTATAACATATTCTTGACAGCAATTTATATCTTTCTCTGAACAGAATTATTATCTTCATCCCTTGATCACTTATTACATGACCATATTCTGGTTGATGGAAATCAAGATGTTACTATATTTTTCTTTATTAAAGTTAAATTAGAAATTTGAGCAAACTTTTCTTTTGAAGAATATTTCTAAAAAAAATCTTATCCAACTCAAACTAATTCTTTTTATAAAATATATTTCATAAATATCTGTTTTCTTTAGATGATACCAACATTATTTATGATAGCAAAATATGTTTATAACTCTGACAAAACTAAGTGTAGATTACAACCATGTTTCGGAGGGGTTCTCACTTCTATATTATTATAAATACTTAAGCGAGAGTTATTTTTATAACTTTTATTTTATGCCTTTAAATTAACAAATATGTTACTGCCAATGCATTTGAAATTAGATGATATCGAAACATTTTTAATTAATGCGAGTCTTAATCCACATTAGGGTTAAATACATCTTACATTAATTCAAGGACTTGGGATGAGGAAGGTTAATTTAAAGAAATGCATCATCAGTATTCAAGAGAGAATATAAAGAGGATGGAAAAAAACACGATGGAAATTAAAATGTGTATAAACACCTTCAGTGTATCCAGCTGTTATTCGTACCTAATCCTTACCTCCCGAGTAAGAGTTGAGCAAACAGGTCAAGCTCAGTTTATAGAAGATGCATTACGTATCATTCATGTAGAATAATTGAAGACTTTTTATTTTATTTTTTACCTTATGACTTTTGTTTTGTTTCACACTAACCTTATTTCAACAAACATTTAAGTCAATTCACTATTGCTTATATACCATACAGGTAGTTAAACAAGTAGTTAATCTAAATAAATTTGAACAATCTTATTTATGTGATTTTTCTAGTTTGGGGACTTTGAATTGTGATATTTTGTATAAATTAATAACACAATGAGTTTTTAAATTGACGTTGTTAAGCGAACATGTAAATAAAATTCATCCCAGCTCAGCAAGAACTGAGTTAAGATCTTCTTGGAGTGTAAGAGACATTTCTCTTTGTTTGAATAGGTCATCTTTTAGCTTATCAATATTTGCTTTGAGCAAATAGTTCCCCTTTTTCAGAGCAGCTAAACAATTTTCATGCATTTTTGACCTTTCTGTTAAGTTCTGTTTCTTTTTGTCTAAAGGTGTGTCGGGTGGCAATTCTCCTTCGCTTTCTTCTTGCTCAGACTCTTCACTCTCGCTTTCTGATTCTGTCTCATCTTCTTCACTTTCCCCCTCTTCTTCACTCTCTGAATCATTTTCATCATCATCCTTCATGAGTTTTGCCATCTTATCGACTTCTTTTTGAAGCTTTTTATAATTTTTCTTTTCGTCTCGTAGCGCCTGCTGTTGTTTTTTAAGTTGCTCCCGCAATGCATGGCGCTCCTTACGAGCCATTGTTTCCTTTTCTTTGAACGACTTAAGCTTGGTCACGAGCAGTTTTAACTCCCGGGCAGTTCTTCTTTCCTGCAATGCTGCTTGATCTGTTTCATCTTCTTCCGAACTTTCCGTTTCCGTCTCTGTTTCTGTCACTTCCTCATATTCTGATTCTTCTTCCTCCTCTGGGTTAGTTGAATTTATTTTGTTCGTCCCGATAGTTTTATCGTCCTTACTTTGGGCTATCTTCTTGGCGGATGGTTGCTTTGTCAAAACATGACCCTCGCCACCCTAAAAAACAATTAACAATTGTTAGAGGATATATAACAATAACAAAGGAATTATAATTTAGGTTTACGGGATTGTTAAACACCACATTAATATATTTAGAATTCTCGCATAGCTACATTAAACTCAAAGTATTATGAGTTTTAATTCCATGTTACCTACATTGTGTTTATCATAATCATATTATTAAATTTAATGAGTGTATATGATGAGTATGTAAAATAGGTTTAGTTGTATTGGTCTTTTTTTTTTCCTTTGTCGATTTATGGAAAAAGTTGGTGCTACTAACTTAAGGCTAAATTCTATAAATGAGTTAATTTTATTAGAGTACTAAAATGAGTTGTAAAACTAATTTAGATCATTAACCAGGGCTAGTTATTTAAAATAATAATTGACTCATTTTATCATCTATTCATATCTGTTTTTCTGTAATAAAATGTCGATTATGTTGAAATACAAGGGATTCATATTTTGTGAGGCTTTTGTTGGTGAATCGGTTAGAAAAAGGAGAATTATACTAAATAATATGGAAATTTTATTATTTATTTTCACCTAAAAAATTGCCTTTCTTTATATGAAGATGTGACTTAAATTTTTTAACATAATTACAAATTTTGATTGGGATTAAAAGTAAATTGTTTACGTCCCTAATGTTTAGTGTAAACATTTTCAATATTTAAACTATTTGTAAAATATTATGAAAAGCAGGATCTTGCTTTTATTTTTCATAAATCCGAGAAGAAAGAAACTATTCCGCTTCTGTTGACAAAAGCGTGGACTAGGATGTATGGACTTCTTACCTGGTAATATTAGCATCGCTTTAGGATATGAGTAACGTGGAACTGGTAAGAGTGTTGAAAGGTCATTTAATTCCACATACGTCAGTGGTGTGAAAAAGAGTTGTTTAACCAACGTATTCAAGGATAGGCAAGTACGATTTTTCATTTTGTAAAAGAAATGAAAGAGCTAGAAGCTTAATGAAGCAATGGGACTTTTATAAAGATGCTTTAAAGGACAATTTAATCGTTGGTATGAGGTATAGCTACATTCAATGACAGCTACGAGGACCGCTCTAAAGGTGCGTATTCACTTGAGCATTTTACTCCGAACGAACAGAACGAACCGAACGCGCACGAACGAATGCTCAAGTGAATACGCACCTTAAAATTTGAGAAAATGTGTGAAATATCAGGATGTTTAGATCTAGCTAATAATCAACTCAAAACTATACACAGAGAATTTGTGGGAAAGAGATTTAGGGAGAGGCTTAAGAGTAAAATTCCTGAAAAGGGCATTGGAGTGCAGGAGAAGAAAACAAAGAAGTGTTTTAGATGTAGGAATCCCTTAAAAATAGCAAGTGTTACACTTTCGGATACGCCATGCTTTCGGTAAATTAGGATATATTTCCACGACGTGCAGATGAAACAAAGAAAAGAAAGATCCAAACAATAGGAAAGTAAATGGACTTGAATCATGCCAAGGATAATAATACTCAATGGATGAATAAAGTTAGTTAATATAAGTTCAATTAACTAATTATAAAATACAGATCGAAGGATATTTGCTAAAATGTATTTATCGATCGGTAATTATTTTCAACAACGTCCTCAGATCGGTCGTTAGCAATTCGTTCTATTGATTTAGGGATATCGAGATGGATTCCCATCATGGTCGAAATTTGATAATTGTTGAACAGTAGGCTTACAAACTGGGTGCTAGACTGGCTCTTTTAAAAGTTTAGTTTGTAATTTATGTGTTGTTATAATTAGAGTGTTAATAAAGAGCATTTCAATTACTCGCAATCCAAAAAATCAATGTGATGGTGTTTCAAAATGACGTCAACAGCATTTTATGCTTGCAATTCTTTATTAATTTTTCTCTATGTTGAAACGGAATAACTTGAAAAGGCCTATGTGTACGATGTAATACTATCGGATAAAACGCCGCGCTTTGGGCGTCAATAATAATAACTATGTGATCAATCGCCCCACTTCGGGCGTCGATTGATACACAACGGATTAATTCCCTGATAAAAGATGATGTGATGTTTTTTTAGGTTGTATAAAGCTCCGTTATCGAGCGCCTATCATCACTGCGGAAAAGATACCGTTTGATCAGCTGTCTATAGCCCCGTGTTCGAGCACTAATTAAATCGGTATTAATATTATTAAAGAAAGAGAAATGTTGTTGGCTGTTACTTCACACACGGTTTATTTATTTTACACCAGTAAATTACTTGCACATATTTCAGTTAAATGTTTCTTATCACTGCACACTTGTGATATTGAAGTAACTTATATTATAATGTGTTGGACTGTGACTGACTCGTGCGTGAGCGAGGTCCCGGAGATCGTCCTCCTCATCGTCGTCGTGGTCAATTGCTATTGTTATTCTGTACTGTAAACATACGCACTATGGTTTATATATGACATACCCCTTGCATTTTCTCCCTTGGTCAACAAAGTAAAAACTAACCAATAGACAGAGTCCTGGCGACACGTTTTATGATGGCTAGCTTCTTATTGGTATAAAGAAATGGCGTGTTCTGCCAAATACTATGAACCTATTCTTTTTAACGAGAAGCGACGCAGTTGCGTTTTTACCAGGAAGAAGGTATATAAAAAATATATTTTAGGGGTGAAGTCCTTTTCACATCATTCCAAGAAACGCGTGTTTGTTCATGGATGAATCTTAAAAGGATACTCTACCTATATTACTTTAAAGAAAAATTACCTTCATCCATGACTTTTACATAATTTAGATTAATCCAAATCAATACATTACAACGATAACGAGGCACTATTTTTTTTAAAGCAAGGGAGGGGTGTAGTTTTTACAAGAATTTATTATTATATTTAATTAGGATGGGATGTATAAAATATTAAATTGGGTTCAGTAGTTTAAGTCGGACATCTTAATTCAGTCAGTGGCGTGTCTGTCTATTGAGAGAAGGTTCCCCGGTTTGATTACTGGTAGGGCCGAAATAATTAGTATTGGTAAAATGTGGCTTTCCCCTTTCAAAGTGATGAATTAATGTCCGGGGGCTGGGTTTTTTGTCTGTTCTGGATTTAATTTAGTTTACAAGTCGTGTACTGTTATAATCAGTCGGTTCAGAGACTGAACGTCAACTACCTTAATTTTTTTTTACTCAGTAGTTTAAACAAGATCCGTTATTAACTATTTATGTGTACTCTTACTATGTATTATCATTCTCATAACATGAGAAATATATATATGTATTTACAGAGCTAGATGGGTTCTTATTTGAAACCAGGATGAGTTATAAATTATTATAAATTAAGTGTGCACGTTTTATTGTTAACTTACTACTCCAATGAGTACAATATATTTTTTTAAAAAGAGTCAAATAATCTAATGAGTGGTTAAAGTTGTTGAAAGTGAATATGAAAATTGTTTTCTTACTATACCTTAGCTATACTTGCTAGCTTCCTCTCTAGTTGCTGGTTCTTCCTGAGTGCGTCTTCAAGATCATTCTTGGTCATATCTAGCTGTCCCACCGTGTCGTGATATTTGTTCTCTATTTCCTCTACTGCATGTTGAGATTCCCGGAGCTCACTTTGCAGCTTCTTGGTTTCCTGCGTACACCAACATAATAGTTAATGATTAAGGATTGAAAACATTTCATTCTATTTAGTCGTGTTAATCTTCACACTTGAAGGAAAACGTAATATAGTTTGTGTTTTACGTAGGCCGGCAATTCATTCAGCTTGAAAAGTACGTTAGGTACCTGGCGAGATTATATTTCCTGGTCATTGATATTTATAATACAACTGGCTGGATGGACACCTGAGGAAGAACTTTTCGAGTTGCCGTCGTCTGAACACCATTGTGTGCGATAGAAAGAAACTTTCAAGTTTATCTTTCTCTTTCACACACGTTCATTGCAATGTGGTATTTTGACATGGTTCGCCAAATTGTACGAATACATGAGACACATCACTGTATGTGATAGTTAAATGAATTAAAAGTGTTAATAAAAGGTTTGAACACCATAAATAAGTTTAAGAAATCGTGATTTGTTTCTTTAGATAAATTTATGTACCGTAAGCTAATATATACCATAATTTTGAAAGTAGGCCTGTTTTGGAAGGCATTTTTTCGTACAATAATCCTACCGTATAGAAGTGGTAAGATAAATGGCCTCTCAGAAGAGACTTCCTACTTATGTTGTAGAAGGCCATTTATCCTACCAAAATACTACCATACAAAAGGATTCTGGTAAGAAATAATTCCTTCTTGAAAGGTCTTCCTACTAAAATCAGGGTATATCAATACTTGCTACAAGCCTATAAACTAAATATGTGTCATTCAATAAAATGTAATAAAGTTGTTAGCTACATTATTCCATTATATTTATCAAACTTTCATTATAATTTGGTTTATTTATCTTGTTCTGAAACTAATATGCAAGCTAATAGCCAACTCTAAATAAATTGTAGCCTTAGCAGAATGTAACAAACTCTAGTATTGAAAACTAAGGACCGTTACATATATTGATAGAAAATAATAAGGACAATTTTAATGTACGTATAGGATTAAAAATAACTACTTACATTATTTATATAGAGCCAGTTAGTGGGCTCAATTGGTCACAAAATGTTAAAACTAGATACTGTAGCTAAATAATGCCTCTAGCAGCCATAGTTGCACAGTCGATAATTGAGTCACGTTGGTTTATCAACGCAAGGAACTAGTTTGTTTTATGCTGGCCGGTTTGGTTAAAAAATAAACTTCGGGGATGAGGCTTAAAACCGGGAGAAACATGCTACCTTCATGAAATTCAATCATGGAAATGATGACTGATTCTTAAAGCCCCAAGGGTGGTTTACTAATATTTAACAAATATTATTTCATTCAAAACCTTGTATCTAGTGATTTAATTATGAGTTTAATCAAAAGTGAACTTTTCTGGAGTGATTTTTTTCTTTGAATTTCGCATTTTAATTTTCATTTATCTAACGGCAATATTTTTTATTTTGTGGACATCGTATATCCAACCTCTTACTACGTTATACTTAGAATAAGACAGTGTAGAAATACTGTACAATAATGTAAAGTAACTGATAGTGAAGGAAGACGACTTGAAAGGACAGTTAGGTTAGGCCTAGATAGAAAAACACACTTTTCTCTTCATTTCTTCTCTTCTTAAGCTATTGCACTATGTTACACTTCAAACGTTGTTTTGTATTTTCGGAGATGTCCTTTTTTCATTTAAAGAGTCAGATTTAAAATACACAAAGTGAGATAGGATATTGAACTACATTTTTCTAGTAAGGAAATTCATACGTAGGAGATTATGAGCCTATTTAATCATAGTTATAACATTTACGAACATAATTAACTTATAACTATTTATTATCGTCAATGTTTTTCCTTTTATTAGATAATAGCTACATAGATGCTTAAGTAATATCATACTTTTGGGTATTTTAAAATAGCATAAACATGCAATAGTACTACGTAAGTGATTTGGAAAATATGTCTCGGAGAGGGATTTGAATTTTGTACCCATTATTTAATTTGTATACAAACTAATATCCCCCTATATCTATCCATACCTAAGAAACATGCCTCCCTTCCCTCTTATACTCGATAATCTTGGCCTACTGCTTTTGTGAAATTATCATTGCCCAACCTAATAAACTGTTGTATAGCTTTAGAGTACATAAAGTGTTTAATGTTTACCTCTTCATATTCTTTCTTGAGTACTTGAGGTGTTCGGTCCTCCTGCTTTTTGGTATTTTTTTCCTTCTCAATTTCCACTTCAAGATTCAAGATCCTAGCCTGCAATAAAAACCTTGTTTTTAACAACCTATTGGTTTATTAAATAAGATATTGATTTGAAATCTACACAAATATATTCATTTCACCAAATCACTTTCACACTCAGGGAGAATTTCATTTTAATAATAAAACTGTGGGATCTGAAAATGTCAGTGCAAACCATTTTTGTATTTATGTGTATTAATAAACTTATTTAATTTTATTAAAAATATTCGGCACCAATACACAACCTCCAAAGTCAATCTTGTCTTGCTTTATTCCACAATTATGTATATAGCTTATAAGATAGGGACATAGTGTAGTATGTAGTTTACCCACCAAATACATGTGTGTAAAAAACTTGCCAAGGTCTACGCAGCTAAAATGTTTAAATTATTCATCCTCTAAAAGGAATGAGGTCTCAAAGAGTGAAAAGCTTTATTAGCCACGTCTTTCCAAATATCTTGCCACTTCTCTTAAGTTAATCTAAATTTGCAAATCGTCTATACAATGTGCTGTATAATGTCTAATGAAATAATTAATATGATAAAGTAACCTGCATTGTTGTACTTTATTACGTGCAGAACATAATTTGAAAATATATCAAAACTGTGTTCCCCCAATCCCATAACATTCCACTAATTCAGAGATTCCTAACCTTTCCAGGCGCACGGCACCCTTGTTAAGGGGATTAGAATCTCGTGGCCACCTTCTTAGAATTTTCATAAGCGTTATGTTTTTCACATTTTTTTATTTTTCATTCAAAGTGGAATATATCATAGTAGCATTTTAAACAAAGCAGTGTTTTAGTTGGTTAACTATTTAAAATAAAATAAAACATTTCACTTAGGCTAAACCCTTACTGATTTAATTTAAAAATAGAGGTATGAATAACAAATAACTAAATAAAATACATACATTTAAAGAGTAAGCCTAATAGTTTTGGAAATAAATAAACAAACGCACTAGCCAACCACAATTTTAGATCACTAAAAACTAGTAATATAGTCATCATTAGGAGATAAATTGTTATTATTAATGAGAGACTTGCGAGGGATGCTTATAACAAAAATTTAGAAATCTTGCCTAATTGCTGACGACCCAAATAACATATCACTCTCAAGACTTAGCAGTATATTTCTTGCTTTAGATTTTATTGTTGCCATGACTGTGAAGACTTTCTCGCACAAATAGAAAGTTGAGAAGGGCAATAGGTCTGTTGTTTTTCTCACTAAGTTCAAATAATCCTCTTCCAGTCCTAACACAAAAAAAGCCAATGGTTGCTCACTCTTCTTGTCAAATTTAAATTTTAGTGTGAAGGTGTCTTGTATCAGATGCAGTGAAACACGCAATTCAGAGGAACGCTAAAAGACAAGACCTTCTTCTGTTCTTCATTATTTTGTGCTAATATATTTTCTTTATTATTTCTTTTGAATATTTCCCCCCTCAAAATATCACGGCACCCCTGAAAGTTTTTGTAGCACTTAGGAGTGCCGTGGAATATGGTTGAGAATCCCTGAGTCTAATCAATGGTATATCTGTGGGAAGGAGAAGAGGCCAAGGGGCTGGTTCCCCCGAACTACGCTGGCTTGAAAA
Source organism: Timema californicum (assembly GCA_902141385.1). NCBI lineage: Eukaryota > Metazoa > Arthropoda > Insecta > Phasmatodea > Timematidae > Timema > Timema californicum. The sequence goes on from CABFOW010003544.1 coordinate 25,476, forward strand.
ATTAAGACAAGTGCCGGATTTAAACCTTAGAACTGAGGCAATGAGTAAACCACCCCGGGTCTAAAAGCTTGGCTTTGACCCCAACACTGGACATCATAGAATATAAACACTTGCACCTTGTATCACGCTGTCATATAAACCAGATAAAGGCAATATGTGCACAAAACTTAGGTTCTGGTATAATAAATTAACTTGCTTAAGGGGAAACCCGAAAAATGTTTTAGATGTCACGTCTAAGAGGTTTTTACACTCTTCACTCCCTAGATTATTAAAATAGTATGAGTTGCGGATATCTCCAATGGCACATACATAAATATAAAAACTACATTTGGTCGATTGTGGGACACACTGAAACCAATTTACCCTAACTAAGCCCCTTCCTCCTTTTTTAAACAAAAAATGTGTCGCGCCTAATTCTCTACTGGTAAATGTTGATAGTGACCCGCCTTAAATTGAATCCTGGTTGCACCACCACTACTACTACCTGAAGTAGACATATATAATATGATTTTGGCAGGAAGCTGTTCTGCAAGGTCTTATTTCCTACCAGTACTGTAGTAGTATTTTGTTTGGATTAAAGGCTTTCCAGAACGGACTTTTCTACTACAATTATAAATGGTTGTACACTCTCCCTTCACGTAAATTCGATTATACTTCATCTATATTCAACCTTACTCATCCCTAATTTATTACCATAATTAGTATGTATACGTATACCACAAATAGATAATAAAACGCTGGGCTAAAATAAAAAATAATTACTACCAGTCTGGAAGGCCTCATATTTTACCAAAATACTACTACACAATAGGATACTGGTACGAAATAAGGCCTTCCATAACGTGCGTCCTACCAAAATCAGGGTGTAGCCAACATGTGATGGATTTACCAGAAGTCTTTTGTTCTCCCTCTCCACAGCCTCTTTGTTCCTCAGCTCCAAGGCTAGCATTTGTTTGGTGGACTGTAGATCATCCCGCACTTTGTCAATATCATCCAATTCATCCACCTCTACCACCGCTTCCTCTGTCTCTGCTGCCTTCTGGATCTGTTCCTCAATAGTTAGTTGACGGCGAAATTTGCGCAAACCTGCATTCATAATTGAAATCAATAATAGTGTATGAATAGTATGGACCTACAGACGAGGCACAAGAAATAGAAACTGTAATCCAAACTAGAATATATAAATATTATTTTAAGATCAAAATGCTTTCAAAACTTCCCCTTTTTAAATTTTAAATTATTATCCACCAGAAAAGCAACTTAATTTAAAAAAAATTCAATATACAATTCAAAATGTCTTGAGATTTGAATCCAATAAACTCACATCGCAAAACTATTTAAAAAACAAACTTTGTATAAGATAGAATCAAATAGCCGAATCTATTATTGTTTAAGCTCAGGTTGTGCGATAAGTTAACAATGAAAGAGGTAATAAACATGTTAAGCTGAGGTTGGTTAACCTTGACATAACCTAGAATTGAAAAAAATTACTTTACTATCTTAACACCGAAGGTTTTCCTTAGTTTATAGAGCAAATGTAATTGATTTTAAAAACTTTTAATAGAGTTTACATATAAAAACAATATTGACACTATGTGTAAAAATACAACATATCAGGGAAAGTCACAATATCGTGTACACTAAATAAATGTTTTGTTTCGAGTTCAAAATAGTATTTGTGTTGCAAAACTTACCGTCCAATAAAGGTCTACTTCTATCATTGCATTGTACCCTCTTCAGTTGGACACCATATTGAATTTGCTTTAGAAGTTGATTGTGGACATTTGGTTTCTCTGATTCATACATAAACTAAAAACAAACATTAATATATAAAACAGTGTCAACTTTTTTTTATAAGGAAATACTCATTCTACCACTAATATTCTATAGACTTACTAATTATTTTAGTATATATTTTTAACTTTAAGGCTTAACCCCAGGATGCATAAAGTGGAACACAATTAGCCATTGGTTAAAATTATTTGAGCCAGATTATTTACTGTTTGAATGCGTTTTGCACCTTTGCTAGTTTTGAAATCTCTAGATATGTTGTTAAAATCATCTGGTCGGATTTACATAGTTTTATCGAAAACAAATTTTTGTCCCCCTAAAATGTGTAACTGTTACGTTTAGCTTGTGTTATTATATAATGAAAAGAATGAATTATTTTAAATAACACTTTATATCTCAAACTGTTATAAACGATGTTTTTTTTATATTTAAGAGTTACTTTGACCACCCTTTACACCCTATTTGTATCCTTTTTGTCAGACTAGCAATAGACGAGTTTTCGCGATTGTTATTGATATCGATGTTTATGAATAAAGGGTTTTTGTATTTGGGGTATCGCTGCTGGATACAATTATTTATTATGACCAGGACCTTGACCAAACTAGCACGGTTTCAACCAAAGAGTTGAGAAATGTGCATCGCTTTAAAATAGCATGATACCTCATGATCTATTTTAATGAGTAAAGTAGTGTATACATGAATTTACTGCAAAAAATGTCCTTGGTGTTCTTCCCACTAGCCTAACCGGATTATTAGCCCAACATCCTTGCCTGGATTTAACTTGTGGAATACACCACCACAACCTGCAGGTCCAATGAGGGCTAAGTGGTTAAGGAAGACTTTGAGATTGAGTATGGTTATTGTCCTACCACAGGCCTCCTCCCATTGGCCAGAATGGTTTTGCTAAATCACAACAGGTTTCTAGATACTTCTCCTCACCTAGGGGGCTACATGCCACAGCCATTGAGAGACTGCACAAATGGGTCCCAGATATATATATATATATATATATATATATATATATATATAGAGAGAGAGAGAGAGAGAGAGAGGGATATACCACAACAGAGACAGTTTGAGTGTGGGAGGGAGGTGAGGAGAGAGAGGAAAATTCCCCACCCCACGGAATGAGTGTGGGAGCATGATGATGTGGCCATAAAACCTGTCCTCAAGGGGGAGCTAAATTGTATCCACTCGGAATGGTATCCATTCCGATAGTTTTGTAATAAACTGCTTTTGTGAAAATCCTGAATTGTATCCACTGGAATTATATCCACGAAAACTGGAATTGTATCCACTCGGAATGGTATCCATTCAGACAGTTTTGAAATATACACCTTTAAGAAAAAACCTGAATCATATCCGCAAATGGAAGGTTTAATAGAAGGAACGTTGAACGTAAAAGCTTTTTCACACTTCTGGTAGAGGGCAGTAGGATAAAATCTTCTTAACTTAATACTTGTATACTAGAGTGCAGCTGAATCCAAATGAATTATTTAAATAAGTTTAAGTAATTATTTGAAATTCGTAGACTCACATAAAGCTGCCAACATTACATAGAATATTAAAAAGCATAGCGTTCTAAATTATTTTAGAAAATATAAACAAATTCTTTGCAGTCAACATTGTTAATATTCTACTCTATTTTACTGTTCACCATAGTTTTTCTTTTTTTCTTTGAAGATGCTTCAAAAATTCTTTTGTAATCTAATCGATATAGGTGAATTCAAACTAAACTTGTTATTAGTACTCTAATTTTCTTTTCAAGTGGGCTGTAAAAGTATTTTCTTAAACATGAAGTATTCGTTCTCTTTAAAGATTGCAGTGCACACTATAAAATTAATTTGCAACCTTATTAACTTGTAAGATTTTTTTTTCAGGTCAATATATTTTAGAGTATGTGTAGACTTTTATAATTTTAAAGAGATAAATCAATTATTTTATTAGGCAACAGACATTAGCCACAATGTTAAAAAATGATTATTGAAAATCTAGCTTTAATTCATTCAAATCTAGTGAGAAACGAGACGCCGCTTATGAATTCTGGCAAGAATTTTATTAATGTGAGTTGGCAGCACTGCTTTTCTCACGTTCTATGCTCAGTGAGCTCTAGTGATTGGAAGAATTGAGTAAAATTAGTCGACTACACCTTTGTGTATCGTAATTGGCTGTACTCGATTCTTCAAAAAATTCTCAAGTAAAAGTAGTTGGGCCGGGTTCTTTTTCTAGTTGCTCCATTTCTTTATCTTTATATATAATACACAATATTAATTGGCTTGTTTAACGTGTTATTTTAACACAATTATTTTTTCCCCATACAGTTCATTTTTCAGTCATACTCTTATCAGTGCACGATTTAAAACAATATTCAATCCCCATTTGACATTTTATCAATAATACATCTATGACCATATCGGGAATGGAACTCCAGACACCTAGCTTGGTTGGCACACCCACTACCAACTGTGGTAGTGTTGAATTTATGCTAGGTGTTTCGTTAAAGATTCGAGCCCCAACCTGATTACTAACGGTGACAATATAACGAGTTTAATAATCCTTAGACCAGTCGACCTCCTAGTGAAGGTAGCAAGTTTCTTCATTCGTAGGTAAATAAATTGTACGGTAGTGTATCTAACCACATAAAATACACTTTGAAAATTTTTATATTGCCTCAGCAATTGCAACACAATCCAGTCTATTGAATTATTATTTTAATATCATAAACATATTATAGGTATACTCATTTAAAATCAAAATAAAAAAAAAGTTTCTTATAAGACAACTTTTTAATGTTTTCATATAAAAATTTTAAGAGGCATGAAAGTTATTCAATCTGTTCAAAATCCCATGTAAGATTTTGCAAGTGATGTTCACCACAATTATTACAGCCAGCATAAAATTACTGTATTTCCCACACTAGTGGAAATATACTTATGGCGTGATGTTAACACGTACATATTAACATTAACATGTACTGTCACCGTTACCAGCCTCGGTGGCGTAGTTGGCTAACGCGTTAGTCGTGTAGAGCTGCTCGGCTGCTGCTGAGGACGTGGAGATCGAGGTTCAAATCTCGGTCGGGTGAACTGGGGGTGGTTTTTCCTAAATGGTTTTCCACTCTCCCTCCACGCAAATGCGGGTTCACTTCCTTTAATTCAACCTTCCCAATTCCTAATCCATTAGAGTAATTAATACTTAAAGCGTATAACCCGAACGGGTAGTAAGACGCGGCGCTAAAAATTATTATTATTATTATTATTATTACTGTCACCGTTAGTAATCAGGTTGGAGCTCGAATCTTTAACAAAACACCTAGCATAAATTCAACACTACCACAGTCCTGAGTTACATTCTCGATATGGTCATAGATGTATTATTGATAAAATGTCGAATGGGGATTGAATATTGTTCTGAATCATGCGCTGATAAGAGTATGACTGAAAAATGAAGTGTATGGGGAAAAAGATTTTGTATTAAAATAACACGTTAAACATGCCAACCAATATTATGTATTATATATGAAGATAAATAAAGGGAGCAACTGGAAGAAGAACACGGCCCAACTACTTTTACTTGAGAATTTCTGGAAGAATTGAGTACAGCCGATTACGATACAGAAAAAGGTGTAGTCAACTAATTTTACTGGATTATTCCTATCACTAGAACTCACTGAGCATAGGACGTGAGAAAATCAGTGCTGCCAATTCATATTAATAAAATTCTTGCCAGAATTCATAAGCAGCGTCTCGTTTCTCACTAGATTTGAATAAATTAAAGCTAGATTTTCAATAATCATTTTTTAACATAGTGGCTAAAGTCTGTTGCCAAATAAACTAATTGATTTATCTCTTTAAAATTATAGAAGTCGATACATACTCTAAAATATATTGACCTGAAAAAAATTATCTTACAAGTTAGATAAGGTTGCAAATTAATTTTATAGTGTGCACTGCAATCTTTAAAGAGAATGAATACTTCATGTTTAAGCAAATACTTTTACAGCCCACTTGAAAAGAAAATTAGAATACTAATGACAAATTATTTTGAATTCACCTATATCGATTAGATTACAAAAGATAATTTGAAGCATATTCAAAGAAAAAAAGAAAAACTATGGTGAACATTGATGTAATTAATACAAAGATAGTCAATATCTATAAATAACAGTAAAATAGAGTAAAATGTTATCAATTTTGACTGCAAACAATTTGTTTGTATTTTCTAAAATAATTTAGAACGTTATGCTTTTTAATATTCTATGTAATGTTGGCAGCTTTATATGAGTCTACGAATTTCAAATAGTTACTTAAACTTATTTAAATAATTTAATTGGATTTAGCTGCACTCTAGTATACAAGTATTAAGCTAAGAAGATTCCATCCTACTGCCTTCTACCAGAAGTGTGACAAAGCTTTTACAATAAACGTTCCTTCTATTAAACCTCAAGTTGGCTATTTGTGGATATGATTAAGGTTTTATCTTAAAGGTGTATATTTCAAAACTGTCTGAATGAATTCCATTCAGAGTGGATACAATTCCAGTTTTTGTGGATATAATTCCAGTGGTTACAATTCCGAATTTTCGCAAAAGCAGTTTATCACAAAACTATCGGAATGGAAACCATTCCGAGTGAATACAATTCCAGTTTTAGTGGATATAATTCCAGTGGATACGATTCCGAATTTTCACAAAAGCAGTTTATCACAAAACTATCGGAATGGAAACCATTCCGAGTGGATACAATTCCAGTTTTTGTGGATATAATTCCAGTGGATACAATTCAGAATTTTCACAAAAGCAGTTTATTACAAAACTATCGGAATGGATACCATTCTGCTTGTATATAATTCAGTCCCCTCATCCTCACACCACTACGACTCCGCGCGATGACGTGATCTGAGGACCACACCCTTGATGGAGATCTTGAGAGCTGTACCCAAGTGCATTTTACTCAGAGACTGTCGTCCTGGGACAACACCCTAAGCTCGGAGGAAAAGATAGAAGATAGGTTAAATAAGAAGGAAATAAAAAGAGGTATGATAGGGAATAAGGTTAAATAAAAATGTACTATCATTAAATGTTATCATGAGCAATATGGATAGCTTTCATCTCCTGTACTCAGAATACATAGTCTGTTTTCATAAAATAAATTGGGAAGATAAGGAATAAAGTAGCTGAAAAGCAATTAGCTATTTTGACTTCTTTGACTCTTTTGACTGATTCGACTATTTTCTACAAATTTGACTTATTTGACTGATTTGACTGTTTTTCTTTATTTTAATACTTTTACTAATTTGGCTTACTCGACTGTTTTGTTTGTTTTGACAGATTATACTATTTTGACTAATTTGTTTCACTTGACTAAGTTAATTGTTTAGAATAATTTGCTTTAGTTGTCTAATTTGAGTTTTGACTGTTTTGAGTTAATTGGCTAATTTGATAAATTTGACAAATTCAACTAATTTGTCTCTTTTGACTTATTTGACTAATTTGATTAATTTAATGGTTTTATAATTTTTACTGATATGAATGCGTTGCGTAATTTAAGTGATGTGAGATATTTGTGTGATATAGCTGATATGATTAGAAGTCAAATTTGTCACTTTGACCAAGTTAAAAAAAGTTGTTTTAGACACTTTTGACACCTGATGTAAATGTCCTAAAAATCCATTTTTTACTACAATTTTACTTTTAATCAGACAGAAAGAAATCTTTCTCATTGTTCGGACTGTATTGAGGTCTAGCACTTTCAATTTGTCAATGTCCTCCATTGTCTCCCCCATCCTCATTATGTATTCTAATCTTAGATTCAAAGGACTTGGGATTAAGCACGGGGACAACTACCCAGAACATATCTGGATTGTTCGAGAGTGCATTTAGGGAGTACTCTGGTTGCTGTTCTCTATGGTGCGACCTTGCCTTGGCAATGCTTGGGTGAGGATCTTGTTAAGACCATGAGTCTCTCTCCACTGTCCTCAGGCCACGTCATCGCATGGAGTCGAAGAAGTGTGAAGATAGATGTTTCTCTCTCAGGCCTCATCATCGTGTTTCCACACGGGTGATAAGTACTAGAGAATCTCCCTCTCCCTTCCCCTACCCCCCTCACCCCAACACTTGAGCTGTCTCGTTTGTGGTGAGAGGCCAGCCCAGCCCTCTCTCACTCCCTCCCTTAATCTAGATCACTTCTAGGCAATATCATTAGTTGTGGCATGAAGTCCCCTAGGTAAGGAGATAGGGATAGAAACCTGTTGTGATTTATCAAAACCGGTCTGGCCAATGGTAAGAGGCCTGTGGCAGTACAATTACCATACTCATTCTCAACTCATCCCTCACCACTTGGCCCTCATTGGACCAGAAAGTTGTGGTAGTATATACCACAAGCTAAGTCCAGGCAGTAAGGAGGGTCTAAGGTATCTGTTTGGTCAATGGGAAGACCCCCGAGGTCATTTGTCGAGTACATTTTCACTTTGATTGGAAATGGATAGTTTTTTAGATCCAAATTATAAATAGTAATTGTTAGTTTTATAAAATATAAAAATAAGTGCAATTTATTACTTAGATAGGACACTAAAACATATTATTGTCATACAGTAGGAGTCTATATGATATGATCCTATACCAGCGGAAATTGAAGAACAACTATCAAGATTATTTATTTGTAGCAGATTCGAATGACGAAGAGGAGGCATATAGACAATTATTAAAACTCTCAATAGAAATTTGGAGTTATTTTAGATTGTGCAAACCGTCGGTAGGAAATCCAGCTACTTCAGATAAATATACATTATTTACTAAAGACCATTTCTCATCTGCAAACTTATTTATAGGAAATAATAAACATGATCATTTTAATAATTCTGGTCAGTGGCGGCTCGTGTATAGGCACTGCGGAACTGCAGCACCCCCTATTTCCACGTGATCTTATTGATAACATTTAATATAATGAGTCCTTCTTTCTTTAATTCTTTCATTATTTTTGTAGTACAATATATATTCCTTAAGCTTAATGTCAGTACTTCAGTAGCCATCCCCCAATTTATGAAAAAGATACACAAATCTCTGTATGGAACTGTGCGTTTCACAGTGCCAGCAACGTGGTGTTTGACTGTTGTGCGCATGCGCATATAGGAGGGGGTGGGGAGGAAGGCGGAACTGCCAGGTAGAGAGAGCACTGTTGCTCTCGCAGTGCCGGCTCTGGCGTGATGGTGGAAGGAAGGTTGTTTTCTTTTACTCAGCGTGTGCTGTGCTTAAACACCCTGTACCATATTCTTGAATGTGATAAAGTGTAAAAGAGTGTAGAATTAGATTATTATTCTGCTTCCAGCTATTCTATTTGATTAATTTTTTTCGGTTATTTTATTTAATAGAAAGAATAAATGCGCTTGCATTACTTTCAATGGAGAAAAATTTCCTTAATTTTCATCCAGAGATCAAGGAGAATATTATTGAAATTTATGCTCAAATTAAAACAAGAAGAATGGATTTAATTTTTAAATGAATAGATCAAGCTTGAACTGTAAGAATTTAAGTTAAAGTAAGTAAAATATTTTTTTTTGCTAAGATTTTATCAAGTTCCTGAATAAATTTTCTTTTTATACATGTTTTTTTTCCTTTTACACAATTTTAAAACATTATTTTTGTAGTACAATATATATTCCTTAAGCTTAATGTCAGTACTTCAGTAGCCATCCCCCAATTTATGAAAAAGATACACAAATCTCTGTATGGAACTGTGCGTTTCACAGTGCCAGCAACGTGGTGTTTGACTGTTGTGCGCATGCGCATATAGGAGGGGGTGGGGAGGAAGGCGGAACTGCCAGGTAGAGAGAGCACTGTTGCTCTCGCAGTGCCGGCTCTGGCGTGATGGTGGAAGGAAGGTTGTTTTCTTTTACTCAGCGTGTGCTGTGCTTAAACACCCTGTACCATATTCTTGAATGTGATAAAGTGTAAAAGAGTGTAGAATTAGATTATTATTCTGCTTCCAGCTATTCTATTTGATTAATTTTTTTCGGTTATTTTATTTAATAGAAAGAATAAATGCGCTTGCATTACTTTCAATGGAGAAAAATTTCCTTAATTTTCATCCAGAGATCAAGGAGAATATTATTGAAATTTATGCTCAAATTAAAACAAGAAGAATGGATTTAATTTTTAAATGAATAGATCAAGCTTGAACTGTAAGAATTTAAGTTAAAGTAAGTAAAATATTTTTTTTTGCTAAGATTTTATCAAGTTCCTGAATAAATTTTCTTTTTATACATGTTTTTTTTCCTTTTACACAATTTTAAAACAAAGGCTAAAAATTTTCTGGAGCAGCACCCCCATTAATTTTGGCTATGAGCCGCCACTGATTCTGGTGTTTGGTATTATAAAAATTGATCAAAAAATTAACGGGGATCAAACAGAGTATATCATATGTGAGGTAAGGAAGCTCAATCAATATTTCTACACCTTTTAGTGGCCTAACTCTATTGCAAAATATGTTATTGAATATATATGTATACAGATAGTGGACCACTGAATCCACAGCGAAAATGTATAAATCCCCACTCAAACTAACATTTATTAATCACGTACACTTAACGGATTTTTCATATTGGTAGGAATTGAAATGTTATGTAATATTCCAATATTTTAGTGGATATTAGAGATGAACTCAAATCCAACTTTACAGAGCGTGGTTCTCAGTTGAACCGTTTGAGACAATACGAATCGCACTTTGATTTAAAGAAAAAGTAATTTGGTTCTAATAACCTACAATAATTATTGGAACATAGCTCTGAAAAGTGGTCATCAAATCTTCATTTAGGGTTAGTAAGTGACTTTTAGTGAACACCAAATAATAATTACGTGGAAGGCGTAAACTACTGCAACACATTCTAAGTAAACCGGGAAAGTATGTAACCAATTTAACCAATTTTGGGTATGTGAATAAAATGCATCATACATCCTTGAATAATTATTTGAATACTTTAGAAAGTGTACAGTACAATTTTTTTTTAATTTGTTACAATCCGACATTTTCATAATGAAAAACCTTAACAAAAAAAAACCTCACAAGAGTTGGCTTTAATTAGTAAGGGAACTGCTGCGTAAGGTCCTCGTGGTAACTAGAATTACTCTCCAAAACAAAATAAACATTATGAATCACATTATTCCATCTTGTACTCAGAAAGTTTTTCTGCCGCTTAAAGGCCTAGTTGTAGACCTAACTAGAATTACTTTCAAAACATTTTTTTTATGAATCACATTAATCCATGTATTACTCGGCAAGTTTTTCGATTAATATTTGTTAATGGAAAAATGTTTTGTGAGTTACGTTCCAAAGAAAAACAGTAATGTGGTATTTTAGCACCAAACACTATGCACAATGATAAATAAGGCTATGGATGAAATGAAAGAGACGAAACAGGAAATCCTTGTACCATCATTGTAATCAGACCAAATAGGGTGTTACCACAAAAGACCAAATACGTTAAATTTACCATTGTAAAAGATTACTTGAGTGCAAAAAATCATATTATGGTTCACCTGTTGGACAGAAGATTGTCATATTCCTTTTGGAGGCATATTAGTGAATACTCCTACGCGATATAGTGTTTACTTCAATTCCCTACCAATGTTGCCAAAAAATAGAAATCAGATTAATAGAAAAAAGAAATGGTCATATGATCTCATATTTAACAGTAATAATAAGCAGTGGTGTATTACTGATCTGATCATTAAACTTAGCATAAATAAACACGTAAGTATTTCAATTTCACTCACCTGTTCTTTGACCTTTTCACAAGCTAACAATGGACTACTCCTATCGTTACATTGAACATGCTTTAGCTTCTTGCCCGTCTCAATAGCTTTCATCATTGCTCCCCAATCAGGGCGTTTTCTAGGTCGGCTTTTCAGCGTTTCCAATTTTTCTGCTATTACTGGAGGAAGAACCTTGGATTCTAAACATTAAAGACAACAGCTTAAATTAAACTAATCCTAAGAGCTTATTTGTAAACTAAACGTCTCAGGATTAATTTATAAGTCGAGATTGTAATTTTTCAATAGATACCACAGTGATTCTCAATTACTTTTCACCAAGGACCACAATTACAGGACTTTGTATTTTTCGTCATGGATTGGGCCAGAGGATGTTAAAATTAATCTTATGAATTTAAAGATACTTAAAGCTAAAATTAAATAGCTTATAATATTTTAAAAAAATATTTAAATTTACGTTCTGTGTAGAACAGAGTTGTTGTGTTATATATATTCATTTAAATTATTTACTTTTTCGGTGTATTTATTTACCTTGGGCCATACTGACAGCCTTCTCTGGCCGCGTTTGGCCTACTGGCCTATTGATAGCCACTGACATACCATATAAAAGTAATTTTAGGAATAAGATTTAAAATATCAAGCTGTAACGTTTCACTATTTAAAATAAATACATTAATTTGTTTTAGATTAAACGCAATTTCAGTGCAATCGATACATTTTTAGTTTACTAATTATATGGTAGTAAATTTTGAAATGGAATTTGTAGCCTACGGTATTCCAAGATACTGCGGCAATTTTAGATAACCACATTGCAAAAAAACAACATTAAAAAAATTAAGTCATAATAAATGTATAGTGGCAAATATCTTTACTATCATCTTCATCGGTAGGAAGGTGGACAAAAGCAGCAACCACATGTGTTCTGGTTTTGAAGGAAGTTGGAGTTTGAATCTTGCCTGGGTGACTGAAGATGATTTTTTTCCCACGAATAATTTTTTTAACTCTCTCTCTCGTGCAATTTAGAAAACATTTCCTCTAAATTCCACCTTAAATGTACGGATATCCCGGACAGATAGTAGAGCGTTGTATACAAGAAAATATCGTATTTATTAGCGCTTATATCTACTGCCATCAAGATACATTCTCGTTTACTTTGGAGGGATATAAATTATCGCGATATGGCGTGGCATCACCTGCATCCACACGACCTTCCGTTTAGAGGACCCTGATCATCTGGGAGAAGATAGGTCTTAACTGTTTAAAATTCGAAGACAGAACTACACACTATGAAACACTTGTCCTTATATTTTGGTGTCAGTTAACAGAGGTATGTGTACCCTTCATAAATATCATCAACACAGACTGTGAGTGGATATACTTACAAGAGACGAGCTTTCAGAGCCCAGGACAAACACCGTGATGATCAACTTGATCGAATAAAAAATATTGACTCGAACCCAAGACAAGGTTCTGTCCCACGGTGGATTTTGATAAGACAATAGTCAAATTATTGAAGCAATCTATTGTGATATCTTTGTGTTTTATATACTCAAATATTCCTTTGACCAAAGAGATTATTTACTTTTGATCATTTCCATTCTACACAATTTTGGCGAAATTTTTTAGATAAAATAGCTCTAGTCTATTTATTGTATTTTAAGAGCCGAGTAGCTTAATTTAATGTGACGCAGTCTAATGTTATTATATTATTAAACTTGGACATTAGCATCATTTGTTATTGACATTAATTTATATTGATAAGAATGTATCAAGTTTATGTGTGTTCTGATTCTTAGTAGCAATGATTTTTTATTATTTACAATGTAATATAAAGCTACCATTTATTGTTACCTATTATTTGTTTTGGAAAAATATCTATAATTATTGACATGTATCTTGATGTGTAATATTACGCAAAAATATGAAAATAATATGTAATGTGTAACTAAACTATATTTGTAATAATATTGTTTTGGTTTTAATTGATGGGTTAGAAAAATGGGGTTGTTAAATGTATACACATACAATTTACATTATAAAATTTGTATTAAAATAAAAGCTAAATTATCTCTACTAATAAAACTTAATCCTTTCTAAGGAAGCATACTTTTTTCTTATGTATTCTTGTCAAAGTATGCCTTTGTGGGTATTAAAATTTAATCAGTAAAATAAGTTTTTTAATAACATCAATAGAAGATAAACCATATTTAAATTGTCTTCTGGTGGTGGCTGATGGATAGCACAGCAATCAATAACATGAATAATTACTTTATAGCTAAAATTAAATTTATTGTGACACATTTAGTGCCCTCATCACCCCCCTTGTTTTTACATATCTGTAATGAAAAATGGCGATAGTGAATGTAACTTAAATAATACTTTAAACCAAGTGGAAAATATTTAAATGTCTTGTTTGTATCAAATGTGTTTGGTTATTGTTTCAGCTTGTTTGCATCAAATGCTTATTTTTGTCATGTTCTTAATAGGCCAAGTTGGCACTTTTCCACTATTTAGCAGGGGCTTTCATTTATCTTCGAACAGATGTTTGGACCAGTTTTCAATATGGGCTGACTCACCGCTTTAAATAGGTGTGACATTTTAAAATGGACACAACATCGACACCGCATTATCACACATATATACCAGAAAATATAAGTCACAGGCAAACAAGGTTTGGTGGAAAGATGGTAAAAAATATGTTTTCACTAATATAATTACATTAGTGTTCAAACATATTCAAAAGACTAGCAATTTAATTATTATCGGGTGAATTAGTGATTTGTTATGTGTGTTCATCAATATTATAAGTAGCCTATATTAATTATAGCTTTCATTTTAAGAGTATTTGTACATTTAAATCTTAAAAATCATGCTTAAAAAAAGAATGTTAAGGAATGGCATTAAATATTAAGTATTTTATGTACATTTCATCAGATTAAAATAAGAAAAATTGAAATAATATGATATTAATAACCTACCAATAAAGCTTTGATGTTATTAGAAATTAGAGATCGCTTAATGTGTTGCCATTATTAAAATACATGGGCGAAGCACACATGTACATTACAGTATACTGAGTGTTCATTTGAAAAATTTCCATCAAAGTATATAAAAAAAACGCATTGCAGAAAAAACTGTTTTAAACAAAAGAGGGGGAAGTAATGTGGTAAGATTGATATGACCTTGGGTGCCGTTGCTAAGGTGATGTTAAGGTCATTTTGATTTTTTTATTGAGACTCCCTATTTTTTATTACATATTCCTTTAGATCAAGTTGTGCCATTTTCAAAATGATGGTTTTGAGCATTATAAAGTAAAAGATATCACGAAAAATAATCCTCACAAGTTTCTGAGTCACCGGCACTGGGCGCTGCATTTGAATTTGCTTTATTAAAACATAGTATGGAAGGTATAAGTGTTTGTGTACTGTGTGCTCACATGCGTGTGTTTGTTCACATTTATGTGTATTTGTAAAATAATTATTGAGAAAAACACTTATTTAATATTAAGTTTAAAGCAAGTTTCAAAATTCTCTTCATTTTGAGCTAAACAATTATAAAGTATATTTTCGAATTTACTTATGACGTTTCATAGGGTTTCTTTTGTAATACTTATACTTTTAATTGCTATCCTTTTTTTTTAACTATTTGTTATTTGCTGGTTTAGTCCCATAAATATTGGAATTTAAATGTTTCTGATAAAAAATCTAGGGGCGATAAATCAGGTGACTCACTGGCCATTCAATTGGTCCTCTTCTGCCAATCCATTGTCCATTAAATCTGTTGTCTAACCATTGACGAGCGAATAGTGTATGGTGAGGAGGGCTCCAGCTTGCTGAAAATGTAAAAGATCTTCATCAAGCTCCATGTTTCCATGATTTTCTAGTTGATTTTCTAGGGCGTGCACTATGAGAGGATGAATCGTTTTTTCAAGCATCTCCAAGTATTTTTCCTCTGTCAAATTTCGGTCAGTAAATATCGGACCAACAATTGTGTCACCTAATATAGCTTGCCAAACTTTTATATCTTCTAGTAATTGTGTGTGTCCATCAGTAAAAATATGAGGATTTTGATCACTCCAATAACGATAGTTGTGTTTATTTACAAAACCACATACAGAAGTAAATTGATCAGGAAAGCAGATACATCCTAATAACAATGTATTCTCATCCAATAATTCGATCATTTATTTGCAAAACTGTACTTGCCTATCAGGATCATCTTCGTGTAACGTTTGATGTACCTGCATTTTATACGGATGAAACACATATAATTTTAACGTATTATTAACCGAACCAATTGATACACCAGTAGCTTAAGACACTTCCCGCACTGAACTTTTGAGATTTTTCCACATAAGTGCCCAAAATTTCCCCTGAATTAATTTTCTTAATACTGTATGCCCAGTTCGTTTTTCGTTTGCGACAGATCCAGTTTATTAAATTTTGAAACACGATCCAAAACATTACTATGTGATAGGTTTTTAACCTGTGCTGCCATTCTTCGAGCACATTGAGCCTTGGTTTCTTACAAAAATATCAATTCTGTTCTCTCTTCCAGACTGTAAACAATTTTTCATGATTGGAAGTTTATAGTAGAAAGAAAACGATAAAACCAATGGATTTGTAACTGGCATTGATAATAAAACAATGTTTTGTTTACGATCTTACACACAAACACTTGTACCTTCCCAACTATGTTTTAATAAAGCAAATTCTAATGCAGCGCCCAGTGCCGGCGACTCAGAAACTTGTGAGGATTATTTCTCGTGATATATTTTACTTTAGAAAGCTTAAAACCATCATTTTGAAAATGGCACAGCTTGATCTACAGGAATATGTAATAAAAAATAGGGAGTCTCATTAAAAAAAATCAAAATGACCTTAACATCACCTTAGCAACGGCACCCAAGGTCATATCAATCTTACCACCTTACTTCCCCCTCAAAATCAAACATCTTTTGTTTAAAATATTATTTTCTGCAATGCGTTGTTTTCGTATACAAAATTTACAACCTGGTTTAAAGCTAGAGATTTACAAGTGTGAATGATGTAGCGTTTAAGAATTTTAGGCCATATAAGCACACTCTAGTACAGGCATGTCAAACTTGTTTGAGCATAAGGGCCACATTGAACAATGAAAAAAGGCAGCATTTCAAAGAATGTAATATGGTTAACATCTTAAGTAAAACAAAATCAAATCCTGATGATTTCAAAAGAAATATTTAGATTGTATTAACAAATATAAAAGAAAGGTGTGAGTGTTTGGTTTTAAATGTTGTTCTGAAGTCACTTTCATAATTGATGAGAAATACGTTTCCGTAGGCTGTGATCTCTTGTGTGTTTGTTCCTTTTCATAAGAAAAATTAACCTTTAACACACGTATGTGCTGTCATCCATACTATGAGCACTTCGTTTATCCTGAAAGATAGCAGTCTTTCCTTGACGGATGAAACTATGGTCTTATCTCATAAGCTACGCCATAGTGGAAACGTGCAAGGAAGTTTGATATCTTTCAGTGTAAACGGAGTGTATATAATTGGTGCGCAAATATGACAAATATTTTTGAACCTATCTTTCATGAGTAGGCTTGAGGAGTAAATTTGGCACAATAACCTCACTTGCTAAATTTCCCCAAATAATGACTAGGTACCTTACGAATGTCATAATCCCAAATGATGTATTCCTACAACCTTTATATAAAAAAAGATGAATTGGGCTACAATATATGTCAGTTCATTAAAAGGTTAATGAGTTGCAAGCTTGTCATGCCTGATCTAGAGGTAGTTCAATCTATCTGGTATATCCTACCTGTCTTCTTCATTCCTGGCGGTGGTGGAGGTGGCATGGGTGGGGCTGGAGGCTTTGTAGTTGGCTCTGGAGGTTTTTCTTTGGCTACTTTGTCGATAGAAACTGTACGCTCCAACACTTTGTTTGGTTTATTCTTCTCCAATGACTTGACTTCCACTACAGTGGATTTTGGTTTGGATTCCACCAATGACGATTTACGTTTGAATTCTTCCGGCTTGATCGTTTTATCTTCTTTGGGTTTTGATGTGACCTCTGTTGCGTTTTGGTGGCCATTTTCTTTAGGTTTGCTGGAAGGCATCGATGGGATGATAGTGATCTTGCTTTGTTTACGAACTTGCACTGGCTCTTTCGGTGTGGCACTGGAAGTTTGTGCATTGCCTTTGTTGGGGAGAGTCTTCGGGATGGCAGTTGATGCTGCAGTTGCATCGTTTTCAGTTGCAGCTGTAAAACCAAACACGTAATAATCATTATAAAAACACAATAATAATAATAATAATAATGAAGTGTCTAGCCTACATCAATCTGTAGCTCAGTTTGCGAAGAGATTGGTTAGCACAAATTTACTGTTACCCAGGGGACGTCCAAATTTACAAATCGTACATGCTTTTTCGTGGAGGCTCTTTCCAGAGTCCAATGAGATGAGATGGTGAAGATAGTGAATATGGGGCAGTAAAGCCCATGAAGATCTTAAATCTGGATTAAACATAATTAACAAAAAGACTGATGACCATGGAAATTAATTACCTTAAGAGAAAACTCCCCCGGTACCTGCTGGGAATTGAACCTGGAGCATAGAGATCTCTAGGTCAGCAGCCAGGGGCTCTAACCCCTATACAATTGGCCGGTTTAGACACATTATTAGCAATCTCAACCGATTAGTTAAATATGAATATTACACTTGTGATTAGCACTTTCCTGATAGTGACACACCTGGCCACTGGTAAATTTGGAAATGTCTAGAATTCAATGAAATAACAAAAGGACGTGTCAAAATCATTTGGTCAAAACTCACACATTGAAAATATTAATGGGCCGCATTTCAGAAAATTAAATACCATCACAATCTTCAGGTAAAAAGAACTTAGTTTAAAAATCTCTTATTACTACATAAAGAAACATTAATTCAAATTAAATTTTAAGACATATTCTTAATTTCTTTCCCAGTATATGGATTTTTTTGTCATTGAGCGGAATAGTGTTGAACTTTAAATTTGTACGGCAGTCACTTTAATGATTGTGTCTCCACAAGCCTTAATATAGGGTATTTGTTGATTTCGTAAGAAAATATTTCATACACTTGAGTGCTACCAAACTTTGTGCATACTCGATTCGCAAATTTAATAATTTTTAGTAATTTCTACAACGTTCATAAAAATATGAATCAGGCCACATTGTATGTTGGTTGTCCGCGAGCCACACAAATGCCTAATCATGTATCGTGCCGCAAATTTGACATACTTGTCCTACAACGTAAAAACGGGTAGCAAAAATATGTTAGATGAACTTTTCTCACTATACTGTACCAGTTTAATGGTAATAATGGATAGGAATTTTTTGAGAAAACCAAATATTTTCTCAAGATAACTGATCAGTATGTTTGTGCTTTGATTTCAAAACGTTTATTTTTATTTTCATTAAAAGCCGTTTTATCTGATGAAATTAGATGTATCACATGCACGGGACATAGGTATTTACCAAATTTACCCTAGGTTGGTCATTGCTGGGTGTTTCCAAAACTGAACGCTTCGAGAATGATAACGTAAACCATTCGCTGAAAATGATTCCATGTTTTGGCTTGGTGTGGTAGGGTGTTTTCTCTTATGAATATCTACCCACCAGAATAACGTACCTTATTTCCTGAACCAAAGCACAAAACTGGAAATACACTGGGTCATTAAGAAAATAGTGTGGGGGAATACCCATTTTTACACATTTACGCTACCTGGATAGTCATTTCCCATAAAAGGCAAGATGAGATTTTTCGCTATCTTACCTCAATGTGGTACATCTGTACGAGGTGGGGAACCTTATATTCGTTTGTCAATACTGACAAAACGCGTTATTCAGACCTTTGGTTATATATTCCCATAGCTCGATTGACTTCATCATCCAATAAGTGTGATACTTCATGCCCACTGTCATCGACCACCGACTTAACATGACAAATCGAGCAACACACGCAGAGAAGGATATTTAAAAGGATGTTATAAAACTGCCAAGTGATTGGGCCGGATAGACTATTACGTAATTTTATTCGAGCTCAAAAAAAATTTTCCAACGCATATAAAGGACACGCTTGAAAAACGCAGTACATAAACCGTTGTAAAAACTACAGAGAATGTATTTACTTTTTATTCATCAGTGTGGTAATTGATATTAAATATTATTTCAAATACTTTTTTTATACAACTAACCCGCCTCGGTGGCGTAGTTGGCTAACGCGCTTGTCATGTTGAGCTCGACTGCTGAGGACGGGGAGATCGAGGTTCGAATCTCGGTCGGGTGAACTGGGGGTGGTTTTTCCTAAATGGTTTTCCACTCTCCCTCCACGCGAATGCGGGTTCACTTCCTATAATTCAACCTTCCTAATTCCTAATCCATTAGAGTAATTAGTACTTAAAGCGTATAACCCGAACGGGTAGTAAGACGCGGTGCTAAATATTATTATTATTTATACAACCACAATTCTTAATAGTATGACTTGGTCATAACTGGCCCATTCTAGGACCTTTATGTTCATTTACCTTTAAAACTAAGAGAAAAGCATCAAACACAAGGTGACCTGGCGGTCTAGGTGTAAGGTGTCAGACTTTTGTGCTGGGGGTCCGGGATTAAATCTTCGGTCCCGGTACAGATTTATCTGATCGCCAAACCCTTCCTTCACCTCTGACAAAACATGCATTAATTACAACTTGTGAATCTGTGGAATCCAAGGCCTCCACCGTGGTTCGGATCCCACGTTAAGCTGTAGGTCCTCCATTTCATCTCACAATCACCCTACCATAACACATTAGCGTAAGTGCGTATAACCAGAACGGATAATAAGACGTGGTGCTAATAATAATAATCAAACACAATCTTAGCATTAATCCTCCAAATTAATATTTTTACCAAACTATTATCTGTATATATTTAATTATTTCCTCGATACAAATTATAATAATAACTCTTAAATATATTTAAATCATCCTTTAGCAATCGGACCACTAATTTTTTTCAAACAATTGAAATTTTCTTAATAACAGGACTGCTAATATCAACTTTTTAATTCCCATGTATTCTTTTTATGGATTGAGGTTGATTTACTCTAAATCAAACACATTATGTTGCAATTCATTGTCCAGATAAATTTATTGTGGTCACTTGCTTACCATGACCATCTGAAATTACTGTATTTACTTACTACACACCACAGACTACTAAAATTAATATAATTGTTAATTTTCTACTTTCGTTTTAGTCAAAGAATATAGTAAATATGAGAACTATACGTGCTATCAATTCTATGGCCAGTTAATTAGGAATCTTTTCAATTCCATTAAGGGATTATGAATAGTGATCTATCATACTTTTTACTTTTATTAAGAAATACACTTTTTTAACAATCAAATTATATATTACTGAAAGAAGCAATGGTTTTATAAATCTAGTTAGCAGTAATAAGCATCTAAACTATTGAATACTACTTCAAAATATTATAGTACTTCGTTAGTTAATACAATTAATCAATGCACTGTTTTAAAAACTCTCTTTGCTATTAATTATTGATTCTTATCGCCTGAATGTTCAGATTGTTTGGTTCACAGGCAATAGGTATTATAAATGAATGAAACAAATAGCCGAAACTATTGTTAATGCATTTTAATGGGGATATTCCCTCATAGATATCATGTTCTGAAAATTGAAAAATGACACCTGGACACGGGAATCGAGCCCGGGATCTTCGGCTTAGTACGCCAATGCTCTTACCACTGAGCTATCCAGGATTCGTCCCGTGCTCATGGTCATTCTTCACTCATAGTTATAAGGCAGAGTCTAAGATGGACGTGCGGAGGTTGTCAGCTTATAAACATGTGATTATCTAAGATCACAGCCATCAGACAACGCAGCCATTAGCGACTCGGTAGTTGGTTCGATTCCCGTGTCCAGATGTCATTTTTCAATTTTCAGAACATATCTATGAGGGAATATCCCCACTAAAATGCATTAACAATAGTTTCGGCTAATTGTTTCATTAATATATGCAAACCCTGTACAATTATACATATAATTGTCGAATGGCTGCAAAATGCCAACTACCGAGTCACTAATGGCTGCGTTGTCTGATGGCTGTGATCTTATATAATCACATGTTTATAAGCTGACGACCTCCGCACGTCCATCTTAGACTCTGCCTTAAACTATGAGTGAATAATGACCATGAGCACGGGACGAATCCTGGATAGCTCAGTGGTTAGAGCATTGGCGTACTAAGCCGAAGATCCCGGGCTCGATTCGAGTGTCCAGGTGTCATTTTTTAATTTTCAGAACATAATAGGTATTATGCTAAATTATATTGTTTTTTTTAAATCTAAAGTAAAATAAAATTATTATTATTAAAATGTTTTGTTTGTTAATTTTCTAAAGGTGTTTTCTACTGACCTCTACCCTTAAGTACAGCTGGTTTGTTGGTCGCTCCAATGTTGCTCGCTATGCCACTGTCTCTGTTCCTGGCCAGCGTCCATGGGGCGGTGGGAACGTGATGAGGGTCGGGGCTCTCCTTCACCCAGGGAGGACGAAACGTTGTCCTCTGTGGGGGGTTAGAGCCTCCTGGATTGATGGCGGGCATAGCGTGCACGAATATAGGAGGCCTAAAATTTTAAAAACATTATATTGTTACAGATATTTTTGTTTTGCTACAATATATCATTATAAGATTTGAAATTATTTGCGTATGCTGCTATCAGCTGAAAAGGCTGGTCAACTCCTGTAATTACTTTTAAGTAAGCGTTTAAAAATAAATGGATTGTGTGCAAACAATTTAATGTGGCATATCAGGAAATAATTTTAAATAATTAAAACCTATTTTGATTTCCTGTTGGTGTATTTTGGAATAATTTTGATTTACTATGCAAAACAATTTAAATAAGTATTTTTTAGCTGTAATTTGTTGTCACTCAACAATTTTATCTCATCGACGTAATAAATATATTCACCACATTTATTCAGAATTATTTCACTATTTATGTTAGAATAGATGTTTAACAATTGATTGTTCACTAAATATCAATATTTTTAGTAATTTTCGATTAGATTTTAATACACAGCTTATTAAATTTAGAATTGAAATAATTAAAGTTGAAATAATATGGTATAATACAGTGTACGAGTATTATATTAACAAATATAGGTTTTAAATATTTTTTAATAGTTACACATCAACTAGACAGTTAAATTTAGGCTTAAAGGGCTTAAAAATATTTTTTCCAGTGCGGGTCCACCAGAAAAATGTACTGTAATTTTATCCAATAAAAGTTTTTATAGTATATATCAAATTCCAGGGGTCGTCCGGGACCCACCCCTCCCTAGAAGCCACCAACGTGAACTAAAAATGTGTATAGACATCCTTTTTGAGGTGGATTTTAATCAATAGTTAACTGATGAGTGGAAATAAATTTCAGGTGAAAGGCTTTCATTCGAATATTATATTTGTGATAAAATGGGTTTTATATAAAATTGTACAAATTTATCAAATTCATTTCTATATATTATTCGTTCCTTTAAACTAGTTATAAAAGTTTTAAAATACTTATATTAAAACTGGGTTTGCATAGTCTGTTTCAATGTAGGGCTTATGGCTTGCTTTAAAGTAATGACATTTGTTGGATCTTTCTTCAAAATTGTGCATAGGAAAATAAATAGTCATCGGCGTCATTAGCTCCTAATAATATGGAGGGGGCAGAAAACCCCCATTTTCACATTAACTTGAACCAACTGAATAACACGAATGATATGCTGTAAAAATATTTCTATAAGTCATATGAATATGCTCTGTAACAAATATGGGGTTTCATTTTTCTAAATAAACCTCTTCATTGTTTCCTTTACGGTAAAAGAATAGAATTTCCCATTTAATTGGAGGGTACGTGTCACCCTCAGACACATCCCCCACTAACGACGCTCGTGAACAGAATGGCTATCATCTTATAGAGAGATAGTTTTATTTAAATAGGAGGGAATTATTTTTTATTATTTATTGAGAAAGAAACAATATTGATTGAATGTAAAAATAATAATAAGAAATATGGCGATAGTTTATCTAAATGACTGCCTTAAATGGGTTTCATAAATATCATAATTACATGATCTGAAAGAGATTTTATAAAAAAACGAACATAGTTTCTGGTTCATATTGATAACATTTTACTATATTATTAGTTTTATTGTTACTCTCTATCAAAAGTTACATCTGTAGATAGCACAGCTTTATGTGTGAATAATTTATTAAAAAGTATGTCTAGTAACTTTTGCTACTATTATACACTGTCCTTTCTTCTGTGTTTCTACTAGGCTATACAATGCAATTAATTCATAAAATACACGAAGCTATTTTTATTTTTTTAAATTTAATAAACTTTGATACCATGATTTTTAAATAACATAATATCAGGTAGGGGTCTCCAATCAATGGCTTGCGGGTCTGCAGTACAATTTTATCTGAACAGTGACTTAGGTTACAATTTGGTTAATAATGTTTAGAGAATAAAATAGTAAATAAAAATCGTTCAATCAGTCGTATATTTTATGAGTCTATATAAATATGGGGGCAAAGTTTGCTATGGAGTAGTTTATGTTTATTTATTTAGAAAATAGCTTCTTTATCACTTATTGTTACTGATTTCAATGATATACATAACTGTACAGTACATTAGTGTTGGAAACGGGAGGAACAGAAGATACATTGTGCATGCATCCATCACACGGGGAAGAAAAATCTTCATACTTGAACTATAGAACGAGCCAATACTTTGTAGTGAGCATAAGTAATTAGATTGGTATGCATCTATTTATCAAAGTCCTATCCACGTGAAGTGTGTGCATTCTTTAGATGGCTTGTTAGTGGGCGAGAAGAAATAATTTCGTCAGAAATAAAACCACCCGCTGTACATAAAGCAGCCATGAGTATCTCACAAACTATTATGGCTATGACATACAATAATAATAATAATAATAGCTTTTATCTATATGGCGAAGTTAAGGCGTTAGCCTTCTCTTCCACGTAACCACTTAACAATGAGAGACCAGTGTACCGTTTATGTACTGACAATATGCAACCAATACATGCTAGGCCTCAACAATTTGCCATAGGAATGTCAATTTATCAAGACACTAGAAACAAATGTATTGTCAATCTGCTTAATGAATTGGGCTTCTCAATCAAGTATAACTCTCTTCTCAGGTATGAGTCTCAAATCGCAGAGTGTGATATGGATGATGTCTGGAGGAATAATGGAGTGTATTTACCTGCAAATATGGTCAAGAGCCGGTGTATATATATATTTCGCAGCAAACATTGTAGATTTTATAGAGGATACCTCTAATGGAAAAAAATAATACACATGCCACAGCGCTGGCCATTTATCAGAGAACAGAAGCAGATGACAGTACAAAAGTTCTTCAACTGTGGAAAACGTCTGGAAACTGTGCACTATACCTTCCTGACTGTTCAACTATTGTTAAAGATTGTTTTATGCCATCCAAACAGATTCTAACATTACAAACTTATCCTGACTTCAGCAAAGCTTCTGTAGGCCACCCTGACATTACCGACGTGAAGGTATGGCTTATAGGGAAGACATCCACAAAATAAGAGGGGCTTCCCTGCAAGATTATACACAATGTGTAAGTGAAGACATGA
This sequence comes from Timema californicum, assembly GCA_902141385.1. Classification (NCBI taxonomy): domain Eukaryota; kingdom Metazoa; phylum Arthropoda; class Insecta; order Phasmatodea; family Timematidae; genus Timema; species Timema californicum. Next base: position 50,736 of record CABFOW010003544.1, read on the forward strand.
GTGGAAATTCAAATATTGCAACATGGGCCACCTTCATTTCTCATACAACCACAGCTTTTCCAATAACTGCAGTTCATGTTACCTCACTGATACTTGCACCACCAACAGAATAGACAGCATTGTTAACGGTTCTACTTCAATTACCAAGTATTAACTATCTAGTAATGGGTCCACAAAAAGCCAATGCTTTGCCAGGATTTCATGCCTTCACTGGCTGTGTTACCACAGAATATTTTTCAGGCAAAGGAAATTTTGGAGTGTGTTGAAGAGGAAATAGAAAAATTTGTCTGCAAACTTTATATGCCATGATCTACAGCATTGACAGTGGGAGAAGTAAGATGGAATATTTAATAAATGTGAAATCTGAAAAGATACCACCAAAATTGTCTGCTCTAAAATTCTCTATATTGAGGGCTATTATATCAGTGCATAATTTGGAACAATGATTTTACTGTTCATTCAAATATAACATCTCCTGAACCGGGCTATGGTTAGGAAGCTAGTAATGTTTATTATGTCCCGAAAATTACTGACATACCACCAGCACCTTTAGAAATATTAGAGCTCATAAAATGCTCTTGAAAAACAAACTCTCTCTCCAAATTGTGCTCCTGGTACCGTAGTTATCTGCCGTGCACCGATATGTTTTTGTGTCCAAATGATGAGTCTCGGAAGTGTGAAACAGTAGCATTCTTTATTCCCATGATGATGAAGACGGTGATTGTGACGACTTATAATTATAACACAGCATTTACAAACAATATTCTAACATACAGTAATAATTTTCTATTATTTTTATTGTGTAGTTTTTCTATTTACACTGAGTAACAAATGCACGAGCAAATTAACTATATTTTCGTGAATTATTATAAGAAATATAGTTCTGTAAATGTTTCAAATTATATTTTTTTACTTTCAAAAACAAAGTTTTTGCAAGACCACTTAATTTCCCGTAAGCTTTGAATGTAAAAGATTTTTCCTAATGCTTTTATTTAAAGTTAAGCACAATCATTTTTTAAAGTATAATATTTTTAGAAGCCAATAATGCCATTGAACAAGTTAAGTTATTACATTAATGTGCACATCTGCTGAGGGAATATTAATATAATGTTTGTGATAGGGAGGCCGTAAATATTTCAAACTAAAGAGAGTTAAAAGCACTATTATAGTTGTTACCATTAGTAAATCTAAAAACATTAATTCTCCTACTACCACAAAATTAATAGAAACAAGTTAAAATGTTTATCGTTTATTAATATTTCTGGAGATAATAAGCTAATTACATGCTGTCGACCAAATTGCAGATATATTTATTAGCTTTAATTTTAGTTATTGTGGACGTTTATGTCATAAAATCTATGGAAGTTACAGTCAATAATGTTGTAACAAGTAACATGATATTTCCCCTCCCTCTGCACCATACATCCCCGCTCTACCGCCCCCCCCTCCTTCCCACATGATTTCTGGAAGTGGCAACATGTTTTTTTTAACTATATAGGGTACCAATTATATATATATAT
>CABFOW010003544.1:52892-72396 GCA_902141385.1 Timema californicum
AATAATAATAATAATAATAATAATAATAACATGCTATTGTGATCTATGGTATTATTTGGTTCCTGCACATTTCAATATTCATGAGATATAATTATTATTTTACTAAATTTTCATGGATGTTTGTTACTGTATAATAATGTACTCTCATTATTTGGTTTGTGGAAAAATATTCATAAACTATTTTGGACATAAATCAAAAGTCTATGCAATGAGTACTTTCTCCTTATTTTTTAACAGCTATATGATGATGCTATTATAAATTTGCAGCCATCCCACACTTATATTTAGCTAACTGGAAAGGGCTTAGCTTAACATTGAACAAAACATTGTCTTGTTTATAATGTTGTTGTTTTTTCCCCCAAGGTTTTAACGAAGAACTAGGAAAACATTCCTTGCAGCAAAATGTTTCCAATGTGTCAGGTCTATATAGTAGGGTAGGCCTAATGAGGATTCAACAAATTTGCCAGTATTTCCGCTGCAAGAGTTCAAATTATCATGTCAAGGTGGGTCAATCTCAATAAGGTTAATATTATCCACAATTAGGGCAGTTCATATTTTAGCAAGTTTATTACTCAGAAGTTCACATTATATAGGCCTAAGCATTTAGAACTAATGTAGGCCTGCCTACTTAGGAAATAACATTTTTACACCCCTAAGTTAGGTTAGCTGACACATAGTGCCAAGGATGCCACCATTTTCTCCAACCTAATAAAATATATTTTATATGTGTGTATTGAAACCCCATTTAAAAATCTATCAAAGCCATATCCCCTTAGAAAATAAACTCTTTACATAGAAAGTATGCCTTGAGCTGAAGTTTATTAACAAAGAGCTCTAAGGTTAATTAGATGAAAATTTACCAACTATTATCCTTTGTAGTATCTTATACCCTATTATATTTTGTAGTAGGCCTACTTATTTTGCATAAGCCCTACCTCCAAGGATGTAGCCACAAATAATACCTCAAACCTTTAATATATTATTGAAAAGATAGATTATAAAAATGTTGATTTTAAAAACTGCTAGCATTAAAAAAGTAGTTAATATAATAAATTTAAAAAATCAATAACAAAAACTGTGTAGAGATAGAGTAGGTAGGACTACATTGAAAAAATATCTGAAATGCTTAGAAAGGTCAGGGAATTTAACCTAGTACAAGTTTTGCAAAATAATTATGAACTATATTAGATATAATATATTTGGTCCATCTTAAATATATGTGTATCTTCCTCCCCTTACAAACATTTTCATTTATGGGCTAAAATATCCCTGTGAAAGTATGCAGTCTACCTCTAAACATTAGGTCTAGATAAAGTATTTTGGCTATATGTATCTCTATTGAACTTTATTTATTTACAGTATTATTTGTTAATGATAGGTGCAAACCAATACATCACATTTTAATCTTAACTGTTCCTTTCTACTACAGAGACAACTGAAAATACGGCCCCAAAGAACAAACTAGAACTTACACCTACTACACTTAATGAAACCGTGCATTTTATTACTCCGAAGAAAACAAAAAGATGTTTAGTATTCCAAACTCCTCACAGGGGATCCTGATCAACACCAGGTATGAATATAGGCTGTCAAAATAGTAAAAAACGTTATTAGTTACCTATGCTCAATTTCGTATCAGATAGCTTGAAATGATAACTAACTATAAAGTTTCAAATCCTACCAGCAATGTAATTTATAATAACATAAATAAGGGCTGATATTAAACACATTAAAACTTGTATAATTTATTTCATTTTATTAATATCTTGCAGATTAGTATAATATAATCATACAATTAGTATTATTGTCCATTCATACTATCCAAAACTATGCAATACTTACTGATCTAGAGATAAGGAATGTGATTTTTTAAAGTAATAACTCAACAACTGTCACGAGGCTGTGAAACCAATTTGGATAGTCTCTTCCTTTGCACTTACTAGAATTTACCTGTGTACCAAGTTCAGAGCATGTCACACACTACCGCATAAAGAGATCTATTTATTTAAATGTCTTTATTTAATTTGGTGAAGTTAACATGTAACACCTTGTCTTGCTCGCAACTTAACCTAGTGAGATATTTGTGATTAATAGCGAACATTTTTTCTACAACTCTGAGACAACCTAGGTACTTAATTACTTTGTCACTGGTGAAGACATGGGAACTATTGGGTTTAGGTAACTTTTGTTCTAGGAGGATGCCCTTATAATACACGCACATTGGCTTTTGTGTCCAAGACCATTATTAATTTATTATATCTCTATCGATAGTTAGCAAAACTCACTAAAATATAATTTTCTCATAGCTGTCACTAATAATATTATTTACTTGGATTTTTTTTGCTTTGTATTTTCGTTTTGATTGTTTATCTAATTTTTCTCAGGGATAATGCGCCAAGGTTTCCAACAACTTGTGCGCAAAAACTGAAATAATGTGGGAAACTTTATGATGATAATGATGATTATTCAACTAACAAGGATTCTGAGAATTGAATAAGAGTAAAATTAAATATAACTATTTGGATTTTTTTTATTTTTGCAACTTTTTAACAACTCACCCAATCACAGATAGACTTTAATGGACCTATTGACGAACATGTGTTTTTACATGTGCTACTACAATAATATATTGTTTTATTAATTACTAATCTTCAAATTTTTAATTTATTTATTCATGAAAGGTTAGTTTAAGTTTTTGGTAAATATCGACTTTGAATAATTTGTATTTTGGTTTTAATAGATTCTATGTATCCTTTGTTTTTGTTTTTTTTATCGCCGCGTCTTTCTACCCGTTCGGGTCATATGCCTATGTACAAGACCTAATTATGCAAACGGGATGGGAATTAGGGAGGTTAAATTGAGAGGAAGTTCGCACCCATTTGCCTGGATGGAGATTGGAAAACCATTTAGGAATAATCATTCTCATTGCACCCGACTGGGTTAAAACCACAGTCTTCCCGTCCTAAGCGGGCCAGTCTACCATGATTGACGCGTTAGACTCATCGGCCACTGAGGCGGTTGTATCCTTTTTAGTGGAATGATAGTATTAAATCATTTGTTATTTTATATAAAAAGAAGGTCTTATTTGAACAATTTTTGTGTACCATGTGTTTTTAATCTTTAAAAATTGGATTTTGCTTTCTCCACTCCACACTTTGGAATTTAATAATATTTTTGTTTATTCTTGTTATTTCATGTTTATACTAATTATTGATCTTCATTTTGTTTTGTTTTTAGTGAGAAAGACGAATGATTTATTCGGCAGAGTGAATGTTCCTTGAGCAAGCTACCTAACATCAAAAGCTCATTATATTTACAGTGTGGCCACTCAGCTACCAAAAAAAAGCTACTATCTAGAATATTTTTTTCATTCAAACAAATATTGGCAGCAGTCTAGAAATGCGTGGATACAGTAAAGTTTAGGAAATTTATTTCAAAAATAAATTCAACCACCTGGACATTTATAGAATTTCATATAAGAAATCAAAACAAGCATCCTAAAGGATATATATTCTCAACCGAAGATAAAATTTTAAGTTTATCACTTTTTAAACAGAGGGGTAAAGGTTACCGCTTGCTCTCAAAGATTTTTGCTCTACCGAGTAAAAAATCAACTATGTGGTTGTTGAGGAAAGTGCCATTCAAGGCTGGATTGAATGACCAAATTTTCAAGCAACTGAAATAAACTGTTTCTAAAATGAAACCACGTGATAAATATTGTACTTTAATTTTTGATTAAATGTTCCTATCAACTGGTTTCACTTATAAGGCATTTGATGATGTGATTGAGGGATTTGAGGCAACAGAAAACCAATAATTTCAGACCATGCAATAATATTTATATTAAGAGGAGTACATAGGAAGTGGAAACAACCTATTTCATACTACCTTATGCAGAGCAGAATAAAAACTCATGACTTGGTCAGATGCATTAGAAAGACCATCCGATGTTTGCTTAAAGTAGGACTTAAAGTGATTGCCACTGTTTATTACCAAGAATCAACAAATGTGTTAACACTGAACTATTTGAAGAAAGAAACCAACGAATTTTTCACGAGACAACACAAATAAAACCACAACAATGGATTTCTGATTGATGGTGTTGACATTGTTCCACTGTTTGATCTCTCCCCCACAATATGTCACAATATGAATATATCTAAGATATTGTCAAAGTTTATGTTGGAAGAAATAGACTTTTCTTTATTAGCTTGTCCCAGACATTATGTAAAGACATTAACGATTAAGATTGTTATAAAAATAATTATATATGTTTAGTATTTATTTCTTTATATTTTATTATTTTAATATCAATTTCATTATTGTTTACTTAATTAAATATTTCTTATATTCATTCATTATTAATTTATGTAATTATCACATTTTTCTGTTTACCGCCTTTTATTTCATTAATTATGTGTTTAAGGGTGGTACAATTTCTCTCTCGTATTTTTACCTGCGTTTCCTGTTAGTTCGCAAAGTGGTTTTCTCAAAGGTGGACGTGCGTCACCACCACGGCTCAACTTCTCTGTTCCTCTTTGTGTCTTGCATTCTCTTTCGCTAATTTAAATAAACTCATCCTCATCCTAAATGGTATAAATGTGCGTCTGATCCGAAGCACCAAGATCATCCCATCACAACCCCAGGTAGGCCTACTTGGGTTATTGCTTCACCGGATCTTCAGCAGCAGGTAGGATCTCACCATGTATACTTACGCACACATTAAGTATATAATTCTTCCTCTCAATCAAATTAAAATCAATATATGCATGGATAACAAATTTTAATAGAATTTTAGCAGGAAAACAATCCTTGTCAACATATTCAACGGATCCTATTAAGATTTAAGCCCAGAAACTTTGTAATAAATATCAGAAAGTAGGCAACAAGAAGTAACTTAGCCAAAATAAATTTTAACAAAGGTTTTCTAGAAAGGTGCTACATATTCTAGTTGTTTTCTTGATTTGTTTTAAATAGTTTAGAAAAAAGATGAACCTGACTATAACCATGCTTGATTTAACAATGGTTGCTTGTACAGCTTTATTAATTATAAGTTGTATTTATTTGAGGCTAGTTTGTAGAATTGTTGTGCCTTTTTTTTCAGTGTGATGGAATCCACTGGAAATGTATAATCTTTTGTAGGCCTTGAAGTTGGTGTATGGCTTGGTGGATGTCATATATTTTCCTAATCATAGGAGCATTGATTACTACAGCTTGTTTTGCTGATCTAGAGTCATTGAGAATTACTACTTTCTGAAAGGATCTTACATGGTAGGATAGTTGCATGCAAGCAGAATTAGTGGGCCTCAGTTCTTCGTCAAAATTAGTTGAGTTTGATCCAACAGGAATACAGTATATACGGAGAATAGTTTGGTTTTGTGTTTTATAATTTGTTTTGCCAACTCAGCTTTAGGTTCAATTTATATTTGGCTAATAAGATATGGTTATTAATTGTATATTTTTCCTACATTAATCTCATAGTTTTGTTGCAGCTGTTTGACTGTTTATATACATCCATTCTGAGATTTATGGATTCTTGGTGATTATTTATATGTCCCCCAATGATTATGGTCTCTTTAATTTTTCATATAGAGCTAGACTTTTTTTCTATTGAGAAATTTTTGGTGTCTACTTGTGATGCTATGGTGGGGGTGATGCGAACTGCTCCTGTAATTACTCTAATGGTTTCATTTTATACTTGTTATATAGTATTTTAAGATGTGACTGAGGTACAATGATTATGATTTCATTCCCATATTGTTCATTAGGGTAATATGTGTTTTGTATGTGGTATTTAATACTGATGTAGAGCATCCCACTTACTTTGAGCTAATATTTTGCTGCATTTCTCTACCAATATTTTTTATATTATTTTATGTTAGTTATTGTATTAGATTTCCCTCCAAGGTACTTGTAAAATTCATTTTATTCTATATTTTCATCGTTTAATCTTATTGCGATTGATGTTATTTAATGACACAGGGTAAAGACTTAATAGTTTTGTTTTCATTGTCGAGACTAGTGTGTCTTTATCGCTAGTCAATTTAAAGAGCACATTGATTTGTTATAGAAAATTGGTTGTGATGGTTATGTTTTGCCGATGTTCAAATTAGCTCATCGGCAAATAATGAAGTATTAATGTTTGTTATTTGCCATAATGTTAAATAATGTGGTAATGGACACAGCTCCTTGAAGTAACTGCCATTGATTTTTAAAATATTATTTATGATTTTTTCAAGAGCTGAAGAAGGTCTTTCATACTGAAAGCCTGTGTAAACAGTTTTTTTAAGTGTTAATATGTGAATATTTTTAATCAATCAAATCAGTATCATTAGTAATCTTATATATATATATATATATATATATACACATACACAGAGATTATAAATATGTAAATAATTGTTAGTTGTTTGCTAATCCTCCGGATATTGGATTCATTCCATTCTTCGTCTAGTGTCCCAATAGTATTTTGTTAGTAGGGTTGGTATATCATCCTGTATTCTGGTTATTGCTTGGCACTGATGCAAGTGGTCTTCATTCATGATAGTATCTGGTAGTTTACACGGGAAGCATTGGGGTAAGGTATACACGTTAAGTCTATGTAGATTTGCAGATAAACAATCATGTCCATTGGAATAGTGCTACAACTTTCCTTCGTTGGAAATCGGGAATCAGATTGTTACTGAAATACTCGTTTAATATAAGTTGATATTATGATTATATAATTGTTTTGAAATAATTTACTGATACATATCTGAATTCAAAAGAATAATTGATGTACTATGTCTCATATGCTATGTGTATTTCCCTCATGTGACAAATGGAAAAAAAAGGTATATGAAAGTAAAAATCTTAATATGCAGCTTTTGCATGGAAAAAGATAAATATTTTTTTAGGGGAGTGTACAAAACGTATTTAAAGGTAAAATTTTTGCATAAAATAAAATTGCCAGCCAACCTTTATAAAATAAAAATGATAATGTGTTCAAATTTCCCATACATGACCATAGAATTGCCCTAAAGAAGAAATAGTGTATTCAATAATTTAATATTTTGATTCGCAAGTTTAAATTTTTTTTTAAGCCATCTGGCTTCTGGGCTTTCAAACAATAGGTATAATACTATAAATAAGAATGTAATTTATAGGATGTTATCCCAATTAATAATTTTAAATATTTATGCAATATGCAAGGTATGTATGTGTGCACTCAAACAGTAGTAGGGTTGGTTTGTTCAGAAACACAAGCATAGATCAAACTTTATGGATTTATATTAAAATGTTAAAATGAATCATTATAACATTGGAGTACTTACTGTTTGGGATATTTTAAACTTAGGTTGGTGACTCATTCTAATCATAGCATTGTAATAGGTAAGTAATTATGTTCTATTTACCAATCATAATAACTTATGCAGTCTTGTTAAATCAGTTAGAAGGTTAATTAATATTTCAAAGTACGTATTTTGGTTTGTTACGATCCTTTGCCTCATACTATGTTTTTGTACTTAATTAAATACACTTTAATCAGATTATTATTATTATTATTATTATTATTAGCACCGCGTCTTACTACCCGTTCGGGTTGTACGCACTTACGCTAATGTGCAATGGTAGGGTGATTGTGAGATGAAATGGGGGACCTACAGTTTAACGTGGAATCCGAACCACGGTGGAGACCTGGCATTCCCCACATTCACAAGATGTATTGTCAGAGGTGAAGGAAGGGTTTGGTAATCAAATAAATCTGTACCGGGACCGAGAATTGAACCCCGGCCGCCAGCACAGAAGTCTGACACCTTACCCCTAGACCGCCAGGTCACCAGCAATCGGAATATTAAATGCAGCTACCACAAAATACAGGTTACCTACACATATACAGGTTACTCTCATTGTTTTCAGCTTGGTTTTGTGATTGGTTAAGGTTTCCTTAAAAGAGTATGTTATTATGCTCGATTCTGGTTTGCTTTGAATTAAAACAGTATACTTTGCACACCCCTAATATCAATGAAATATAGATTTAATTAAAGCTACTACCCTAGAATTTTTTTCAAAATAAATATATTTTGTTTGATTGTTGGTCAAAAGATAATAGAAAAGGTTTGATTTATTAACTTGAAACTATTTGTGTCTTCCTACTTACATTCTCTATGGCATTAGATACTCCAAAGTTCATTGCCGCACTCAAAAAAGTACGCCACGTATCCCTATCTTGAGCTAGTTCTATCCGGTCCACTTCATTACACCCTATTTCTTTCAAGTCCATTCTAATGTTACTCTCCCATCTGCATCTATGTCATTCCAAAGGGCTTATTGGTCAACTCCTTGAACACGGTACTAAATTCTTCCATTCACGCTGCGTGACCTATCCACCGTAATCTGCGAAATTTGACTATCCTAATAATCTCTTGTGATGAGTACAGGGTATTTAATTCATCATTATGTAGTCTCCTCCACTACCAAGTATTTTCATTCCATTTTGAACCAAATATCTTACTAAGGATTTTGTTTTCGAAATCCCTAAATTTATTTTTGTCATTTAAGGTAAGAGACCATGTTTCACAACCATGTAGACCAGGGATTCACAACCTTTTAGCACCTGAGGGTCACTTTTACTTTGACTGATTGATGGTGGGCCACAAGACGACTAGCCCCCCTTCCCCACTGCCTCCCAAGCTCCCCCTCCCACTTCGGCAACCATCTACCAAAGTTTTCCTCCATTTCATGATTTTACCAAGAGGCCTAAAATTATAATAAAAGATGATACTGGAAAAGTGTACTTATATAACTACTCTTAAACTAGTTCCAGTAGGATATTTATTTTAAGAAAATCCATTCCTCATAAAATTTTGAGGTCACAGAGAAGCAATAGCTATTAGATCCCAAGATTTCAATGTGTAAAGGAACACTTTTAAAAAACAAACACAAATGCACAAAAATTATTTATTTGAAAAAACAAACATGTTTCCTAAAGAGAGAACATAAATAGGTTGCTAGTACTGTTTACTCATAATAAGTCTAGTGCGATACTTGACACTGTATTTTATTATTTTGTCAATATCAGGTTAAAATTCACAAGTTTCCCTCAATGTTCATCAGTGAGACGGGAACGAACTCTTGATTTGATCTGTTTAATCAAAGAAAATTACTATTCACATATATGTAGGTGCTTCCGCTTAATGTTGCCGTTCTTTAAACATTATTGTTCAATGCTTTCATTCCCTTAGGAAAGTGATTTTTATGAAAATCCAATAGAGAAACTTAAGATAATCTAGCCTTCAATATTTCAGAGTTACAATGAAGGTCAATTAGCTCCATCTGGAAACTTTTAACCATGCCAAATGATAGGCCATTTGCACTAATTTATAAATATACATGACCATATAATCAGTCTTTTCAGAGTTTACTTCCAAACATATTTTCTTACTAGATTCTAATAAAGTTTCTGCTTTTCTTGCAACAGTCAGATTACAGTTACCCATCAAAGCTAAATCATCTGCTTATCTTAATAGCTGCATTGTACCTTTTAATGTCAAACCCTCCCTATTTTATAGCATTACCTTAAGGCTATTTTAAAGAGTAATGGGGAAAGTGCATCTCCTTGTTTCAAACAAGTATGAATTTTGAAAGAATCTGATAAGTGACATCCAACTCGTACCTTGACGCAAGTATGTCGAACATATCAACTAGTTTGACGAGTTTTTTTTTTTGTATCCCAAACTTAACTAAAACTTCAAAAAATGTATTTCTTTTAACTGAATCATAGGCCTTTTTAAAATCCGTGTTTAATTTATGAACCGTTGTTGTATTTAGGCTTTTTTTCTGTGCATGAAAATTTTGGTTTGTTTTCCCCTAAGATTTCAACAATAAAATTAACTCAAGAGTACAAATTACTTGCACTTATTTTATTTAAAAATTTGGTGTAATTAGTATTGGATTCATCCTTTACCTTCAACAATATTACACACGTGATAATTCTATGCATTATTCAACAAAATTAGGAAAATTTCATACACATAAAAATGACAACAATATATAGGAAACAAACCTGGAACCTTTGGCTTAATATGTCAATACCTTTTACCACTATCCAAGAATCGTCCCTTGCCCATTGTCAATCCTCATGGGCTTTAGGAGAATTTCATCTGGGGGGCGGGGGAGTTTATAACATGTTATAAACTGATGCCTGGGTAATAATAAGAATATGATAAAGTGCTGGTTTAACATATTTCTATAGGGAGGCTGGGGCTAGAAAAGATGATAGATACGTTTGCTGATTTAGCCGCACACGCTCTTGGAAAAACACCTATTTAAAACAATGTTTCTCCAAGCAGCACTGTAAAATACACTTGGTCCATGAGTTTAACCTGCCTGCCTTAAACCATTTGACCACTAAAGTAGGGAAAGAAGAAATTACTGTAAAATGATCTGTAAACAAAATTATTACTGTTTATATTGTGTTTGATTAATAACATTTGTGAACACAGTTTTAAGTTTGTTTGGCCTTTTCTTTCACAAGTTTAAAAAAAAGGTATTGAGTGCCCTCATTACAAAAATTAATATTTTAACCAAAAATAAAGGTCTAGAGGCCTAATTAGAAGAAAAACTCCATTTGTTATTATATTATTTTGTCTAAATAGTTTTCTATATATTGCAAATTTAATTCCATTAGGTTCCTTTGAAAATGAAGGGCTCTGGTGTAAATAATGGTAACTAAAATTTTTCATTTTCATGTTGTATCATCTTTAATTAAATAATATAATTCTAGGAGTTAACTTCTGCCAAATTTTCAACTAAAAACCATTCTAAATACAACATGATAATTCAAAATGTTAGGTACCATTATTTACACAAAAGCCCTTTAATCATAAATAGCAAAAGTAAACACACCTAGATTTGAATATACCGCCAGAACAGTTGTTAGTTAGGGAAATCGACACTTAGAGCTACTTGTGGTTCAGCAATACACCACCGAAAGCGCCTTCTATATTAAACTGTCTTTTCTATGCCTGGGGCAATCAAACTGCAGGCTATGTTGTATATGAGCTGGAATCAGTGATGAGACCTCGACTAACAAGCCAGCGTGGAAAGAACGAGCCCCGTCTCTCTTTATAGTCAGTCCACGCATAATAAATTAGCCCATAAACTTTGTATCTGTCTTCATATTATTCAGCTGGGCCCAGTACGCAGCACAAAAAATAATACTAGAATATAGCAGTGTTAACATCAACCCCTTCAACTAAATGACATAGCATTTAATGTTAGGGCCTTAAACGACGAAATCTTCCACCATGTCTGTAAAGTCAATTATGGTTTGAAAAAATGTTTACTTTATTATTATAATAAATGATAATAATAATATTAATATTTAAATATTGTTCAGGGATGTGTGGAAAATATGGACATTTCTAATTTAGATTTTATTTTCCAATAATAAACTAGTTACATTAGTTTTAATATTTATATAACAATTGTATATTTTGATAAACAATTGCATCAATGCACATGATGAATAGGAAAAGAAGCAAAATAATTTTCCAAAATAAAATAGTATTTTAGCTTTTATAATTGATTCTCAAAATTTATTAGGGACATAATATTTTAGAAATTTCGTTATTTTTGTGAGTTTGCGTGCGAAAGAAGTAAGGGTATTAGCAAAAGCAAAAGTAGGTAGCATTAGAAGCAACTTACATTGTTAAATTACAGCAGCAATAGCAGTTACAAAGAAGCTTGTAAAAATGACTGGAAGCAGTAGCAGCTGAAGTGGGGCTCAGTGAAGGGGTGTACTTTATGATCCAGTCTGGAACAGCGCACACATTTTGGATTAGTTTTTTGTCCCCAAGTTGGGCGTTTAACTAACAATACCAATTATCTATTTCCACCTGCTTCGGTGGTTGAATGATCTAAGGCGTCACTCTCACAATAAATTGGACTGCCGATGAAGCAAAGATGGGGTTGTCGGGTGGACTGAAGGTATTTTCACTATGGTTTTCCACTGTCCATTCATAAAATGAGGTTACACTTCTTATAAATTCAATCTTCCTCATCCCTTATGCATTAGTGTAATTAGTACATATGCGTAAAAGGCGAAAGGGTAGTCAGACGTGATGCTAAGAAAAAACAATTATTTCCACATTATTTAAGGTGCAGCAGTAGGGAGCGCAAGTATTTTTACAGTTTTTATAGAATATATTTATTTTTTTGAAAAAATCAACATATCTTGAATATCTGTCAAGGGTGTCCTGAAATGTTGTCAATTTTTTTTTAGATAAAGCGAAAAAGTTTTGACAAAATCCCAGGACACCTTTGATAGTTATTCAAGATCTGTTGTTATTAGCATGTTCAGAAAACTAAACTCTATGTTGCTACTGGATAAATATTTTATCTATTTTGGCCAAATAAGTGCAATGCTATAAAAACAGTAAAATTACTCGCACTCTCTTCTGCCGCACCTTAAATAACTATCGAGCCCATTAACGAATAAGGCATCAATCAATTTTTCAATGACTTCTCTCAATTGTAGTCTTTATTTTTTAGAAATGTAAATTGGAAGTTAAATTAATCTAGGTATAACACTTATTCCTACTTTGATTTTAACTTCCAGTTAGAAACCACCTCCTTTATACATTCTCTAAAATAAATAATTATGAGCAAATTTTAAAAAATGATTAAAATTGCTTTGGTTTTGCTCTGGATACCATTTTCGAATAGAACTACTTCACGTTTTAAATATACAGATCACTAGGTAAAAAAAAATACAGGTTGTGGGGGGGTGACAAGACAAGTATTTCCACGTAATGAGCCTGAGGTCGGCAACGCAAATGGTGGTGCTACGAGACGTTAAAGTTGGCGTCGTATACACCTAGAGGGTAGTCTACTCACCAATCTTCAGCACATAAAGTGTGGTGTAAATAAATGACTAGTAACAGGCATTGATTTGGCTCGCAGAAGGTGCCCATAAGGAATTACAAATTGGTGATTCTTTCAAAGATAGCAATGTTGTCCCTCTACTACGCTGTCACCATTGTGTGTTTCTAGAGAGGGAGTGGTGGGGATGTCTGTGTTGGTTTGCATGGTGTGCTGCATGTTTTGCCTATACCACAGGCGCATACAGTGCCAAATTTGACGTCTTAAAGTGCTGTCACTTGGCATCGCCAACTCCAAGTTTATTGCGTAGAAATACTTTTTTTTAGCACCGCGTCTTACTACCCGTTTGGGCTGTACGCCTCTGTACTAATTACGCGAGCGGCTTTAGGGATTGGGAAGGCTATATTTACCAGGAGTGTACTCGCGTTTGCGTGTATGGAGAGTGGAAAAACCATTTCAGATGAACCACCCTCAGTACAATCAACTGAGATTCGAACCTCAAACACCCTGTCATCAGCAGTCTAGTCCAACACAAAAGTAGCGCGTTATATCACACGGCCACCAAAGTGTGTATGGATATACTTGTATTGTCAACCTCTACAACCTGTTCATGTTTTTACCTGAATATCTGAATAACCCTGTATAGAGGGACACTCCGTTTACCTTGAACAGTAGCAGCCTTGCCTTGGAATGATTGTACTATGTTCACATCTTATAAGTAGCACCTTAGTGCAGGAATGGTGAATCTTTTCCTACCAATGTGTCACTTAAATGGTTAGTTGCATTCTTCGAACTAGTATAATGTACCACCTCTTAAAGTGACACCACTCACCTTTAAACATAGTGTCACGGTGTTATGTAGAAGTTCTATTGACAAATAAAGTAGGTGACCTGGAGGTCGAGGGGTAAGTTGTCAGACTTTTGTGCTGGCGGCCGGGGTTAAATCCTCGGTCCCGGCAAAGATTTATCTGATTACCAAACCCTTCCTTCACCTCTGACAAGACATCTTGTGAATGTGGGGAATGCCAGGTCTTCACCGTGGTTCGGATTCCACGTTAAACTGTAGGTCCTTTATTTCATCTCACAATCACCCTACCATTACACATTAACGTAAGTGCGTATAACCCGAACGGGTAGTAAGACGCGGTGCTAATAATAATAATATACTCTTTGCAAAAAATCTGTTGTTCACATATATTTTGAGGAAAAACGAAATTTTAGTTTTAGAGGGGTGATGTGGAAATTCTAGGCCTGAAATTTTATACAGTGGCAGGCATTTAGACAGAGACACAACTACCACATACCACAATTTCTGTCGCAAAAGCACATCTTGTGAATGTGGGGAATGCCAGACCTCCACCGTGGTTCGGATTCCACGTTAAACTGTAGGTCCTCAATTTCATCTCACAATCACCCTACCATTACACATTAGCGTAAGTGCGTACAACCCGAACGGTTAGTAAGGCGCGGTGCTAATAATAATAATAATAATAATAATAATAAATATTTAAGTTGAGTGGAAGAAAAGATAATATGATGGGACATCAAATATTACACGTTTAAGAGAACTACCTGGGTAAGGCACACGTATACTTGTACCCTATTTTGTAAAAATATTGTATAGCAGGAAACACATTTAGTAATAATTATTACAAACGCATGTTGACATGTAAATACAGGCTTAGTCGACTTAAGACACTTCAAACTTACGAGTTTTGTTTTTAGTCGTATAAATATATAGATTGAATAACAAATTTTAACGAACTATCGTATAACATTAAACTAAAGGCAAAAATATGAATTTACATATAAATTTAACCTTACTAACAACTTCTTAAGTGTGAAAATAAAGTGTTAAAAATTAGCAACATAGCAACATGAATCAAAGATGGTCCACGAACCTTTAGTTAGAAACCACTAGTTTGAGATCGAATATTTGTTTCAAGGAATTCACTACAAGTAATAAGACACATTTTTGTTTTACTGTAAATACGTATAAAATCATTGTATTCGTGTATTAATTTTCCATGGAAGTCCCAATTACCAAAAGTGTTTATAAAATTGATTTTGCTGGAATTCGTTTTTAAAGAGAGTTTGAAACCCCAGGAAGAAACTACTTCCATTGTAATTATGTAAAAATTTAAGCCGGGGAAAATTATTTATTTCAGTATCATCATTGGCTAAATAATATTATCAATGTCAATACTGACTGTGCTGGATAGATATAGAGTTTTTTAAATTAATATTTAATTAATGATATAGCTTAGGTGAAATGCGAGGAAAGTTTAAAATTACAAACTTCTCTATGTTCAACCATAATATCATTTTAATTAAAATTATTTAATAAGTATTTGCTTGAGAGGTTCTTTGTTAAGATTAAAATTAAACATATGAGAGCAATAATTAATATCCTTGGGCTAAGCTGTGGGTCGAGATCTTACAAAAAATAAATTATTATAGCTTTAAACCAAAACGTACAGTACATTTGTTACATACAATTAATGATATTATATTAAATAGTTTTTTTAATTTAAACAATTTACATGCACATCTTTTAACATTTTCATCTAATAGAACGCTACTAATACAAATATATAAATGAAATCAACTTAATATTAAATTGTTTAGAAAATAATAAGGAATAGAAGCGTTTATTTAGTAATGCAATATATGTATATTTACATTAACACATACAACTACAGATGTATACGTACAGTAGATACATATATACATGTGTGTTTTGATAAAGACAACATTCAACATATTTATATGAGTATAGGATTGCCCCATATTTGTAAAACTTTGTCATCGTCCCCAGCTGTTAGATTAATTATTTATTCCTTTTCTGACTAGTACTCGTGTAAGTTTTGGATTGGTCTGACTGGTGGGGTTTTGGATTAGTTGGAGTACATCTGGTGGTGAGAGTGGGTGGCATCTTCCTACTGGTGACGTTCATGCTTCATGTTCCCCACGCGACTAGAATAGCCCATTGAGGCAAGGAACGTGGAGAAAACAAAATAGCGAAAGAGGGAGGGGGGNGAAGGCTCGGCAAGACATCAAGGTGAACTGGAGGGGGGAAAGGAGTAATCCCGGTGACATATTGTGGTGAGATGGTGGGGATGAAGGGAACGTCTCTAAATGATAACGTAGTGAGCTGTAGAAGTAGAAAGGAAAAAATTGAACGTGGTGAGCTGTAGAAGAAGAAAGGGAAAAATTGGTGTGAAACCGTATTGAGATGTAGGGAAGAAGGGGATTACTTTGTAAGAGGTTGTAGTGAGTGGAAGGGATGGAGGGGGGAAGATAGCATTCCAGTAAGAAACTGCAGCGAGCTGGACGGTAATATGGGAAAGCTCAGTGAGAGAAAGTGCTGATCAGGAGGGAAAGAGGAAGGTTCGGTGAGAGACCATTGTGAGCTGGAGGGGAAGAAAGAGAAAACTCGGTGAGTGACAACGGTGATTTGGAGGGGAAGAAGGGGGAAGCTCGAGTGAAACCAGAGTGAGATGGAGGAGAGGGGGGAATAGAGTAGATAAGCTAGAGATCATGGTGAGCTAGAGGGGAAAGGTTCAGCGAAAGTCATCATTGAGTTAAAGGAGAAGAAGAGAGGAGCTTGCAGAGGGACCACGACGATCTGAAGGAGAAGAAGGGGTAGGCTTGGCGATAGAAAGAGGTGGATGGACAGTACGAAGGGGAAAGCTCGTTTAGCTGGAGGGGAGGAGGGAGGAAGTAAAGAGCTTGGGGAGAGACCAAGGGGAGCCGGAAGGATAGGGAAAGAAGAGACAAGGGAGGGTTTAAAAAGTAGAACATCCGTGTTTGATGCACCAGCTTATTCCCCTCAAATGGTGTTGTCCAGTCCATGTTTTTGCAATGAATGACCTTTCTAACAGATGCAACGGATTCCCAGAGCCCGTACTGCCACGTTTGATAGCCGAATTTACTACTGATCCCTCCACATGTGCAACTAAGATAAAATAGGGATGGATAAAAATTGTGCGTCAGGTCAGAACCTATGCACTTTATCATGAGTAGTAGTTTGAAAGAAAGAGAGTAGGGTGGGGAAACTTCAAGCATACTCACGAAAGAAAAATGCCAGAGCCGCCCCACTGAGTGTAAATAAGAGCAGTAAAAACCCCTCGACAGAAGTGATGGTAAAAACCTGCGATAGTCTAGTGCAGGGTGCTTGCTACGTGACCAGGGATATAGTTTACGTATATCCCAAATAGCGTGGTTTGCTTAGAGAAATGTCAGGGAACTAGTTATATCCATGAGACCGTTAACGCCTGGATGAAAAATAAATGTTACGGAACTCCGCACGGACTTTCTCACTCTATTGTTTAAAAATGGAGATGTTTACCCAAAACTCGTAATATCTGTGAAACGAAATAATATACACTAGCAAAACCAAGCTTAAATTGCATTATACTTATGTAAAAAAAATATTTTAGTCCGTTTTAAATCTTATAATTTTATTTTTAAAGAATTCAAGTCCTCATTTTTATGTATAGACTAATAAAAAAAGATAAATATTGAGTCCACAAGAGTCAACACTTCGTATTAAAATTTCTACTTCCAATTAAAACTTTCGACATTTTATTAGGTGTTGCAAATCTTCATGCCATCGCATTGCTATTAAATTCCTCATTTATAAAGTTTGACAAGTATAAAATGTAAATATTGACTATTAAGTCTAAATTGGATATAGATCATTGTTGTACAAACATTTCTCCTAAGAGGTTTAAGGAACCACAACATAAACTTTTTGAGAGACTTACTTATATTTAATTACTCTATGGCATTGGAGAATTATTGAGTTAAAACTTGAGTAGTATCTCTTAACAACTAAAGCTCACAAAATAGTATTAATATATTTAACAATATCTCAGAAACCGTAGGGTTTATAAAAATTTATTTCATATAAAAGTTTTTTATTTTTAATAGTACTACAATTTTGCAATGATGAGGTAATTTGCATCTCAAATAGTTGCGGAGATACGGAAGTTTATGCTTCTGTAAAGTACCCTAAAAGTCATTTTCATGGGAAAATGAAAATAGCCAGTTTATTTATAATATTAATCAACGCCTTGATACAAATTTTAATCAAAATCAGTAAAGTCGATTTTAAGAAAATCAAGTTTTTTTTCTTTTTGCCGTTTATTAAACTACTCTTAATTTTAAGTCTAAACAGACACACAGACAGACGGCATTGCAAACTTTATCTTTTGTGTTCGAAAAGTTAAAAGTTATATATATATTTGCGTATAGCTTGAAAGTTATTGGTTTTATAAAAATATGCTTCTTATAAAATATTTGTATTATAATTAGTTCTACATATTTGTAATGATCAGTAATTTCAAATCTCAAATAGTTTCGGAGATATGATAATACTGGAGCCCTTAAAGTCATTTTGCAGAAATATTAAAGGTAGCCATTTTGTTTAAAATGTGTATTAATGTTTATAAATGAAATTAAATCAAAATCGTTAAAGTTTATTTTGAGAAAATTGAATTTTTTTGCTTTTTTCCCATCAGTAAACTACCCTTAATTTTAGGGATAGATATCCAATTTCTAAAACCCCTCGGGGAAACCTTACGAAAACCCTATATACCAAGTTTTAGCCCGATAGTTAAAACATTTTAAGCTCTAGTCGGAGGTACATATAGACATACGGAAATTCAAAAACCACATTTTCGGATTTGTGGGGCCATGAAACGTCGAGAATCATCAAAATCTTGAGTTCGATTTTTGTGATGATCATAATACTTTCTCTACCTGTAAGATAGCAAGAAAGTAAAAAAAAAGAACTGTGTAGTGCTGTGTGAATGCAGAACGTCTGAGGGCCGTGACATTTACTATTGAAGCAGCAAGATTTGCCACCAGCCAAGGCTGTGGCACTAGTCTGATCAGACCCCCAAAACTGGTCCCAGTATCGTCAAATCTTGTGCACTAAGTGGGGTGGGAGGCAGTACGTTTATGTTGTGTGTTTGTATGTGTGTGAATGTATCTGTAACGTGCATATGTGTGATTTGTTGAGTGACTTCAACACCTAAAAAGTATAGTGTAGTGGTCGAAGATCTTGTTTATGGTAACCAGCTCCTCGCACGGTGACAAGGACTCGAACTAAAGGGTCAAGTCTAGAGAACTTTCTCAGCTCAATGTCACACAACACGTATGTGAGATGCTCCGAAAAAAGAGATACATCGGAGTCTACTCACACACAGGGCAATCCCAAGAACCATTTCAGAGCACTGAAGCAAGACCGGCAATAAGAGGATTCCAGGCCGTTCCTACATTGTTGTTACCCGAATAAATCTCCGAAGAGACCCCCCCGAAGGGCTTTCCAGCTACACTGTACATAGGCTCTGAGGCTCTTCACAGTGCAACCCCTGATATCCATCAGGAACGGCACCTTTTTGCCAGACATAGACCGAAGTCTTTGAGTGCCATTCCGGGTACTCGAGCACCCGAAAAATCCAGTATCTGCCCTTCCATGCCAGCCTTCCTTGAGTTGCTTGGGATAAACCCCCCTCCACTGGGACCGGATGGATGGGGAAGTTGGCTCCTCCTAGTGATCACCCATCACGAGGAAGTCAGGAGCTAAGCATCCGAACAGTCGTCTTCTCAACCTTCATTCTCTCAAACACTC
>CABFOW010003545.1:716-41873 GCA_902141385.1 Timema californicum
GACATCTTGTGAATGTGGGGAATGCCAGGCCTCCACCGTGGTTCGGATTCCACGTTAAACTGTAGGTCCTCCATTTCATCTCACAATCACCCTACCATTACACATTAGCGTAAGTACGTATAACCCGAACAGGTAGTAAGACGCGGTGCTAATAATAATATTTAATAATACAGTACTTAATGTTTAATAAGTTGTATAATAGCACCTAACTCAGCTGAAGGTTGATTTTGTTGGTCAGTTGGCCTCACTGTGTACAATACTTTTAGTGTATGTTCTAACATGGATTTATGTTCAATATATTCATAACTTGTACTTTATGTAAATGAGACATCTTGAAACTGCTGATTATTTCTGTGACCATTACACTGTTTTATGAAAGTTAATTTGTATGTGATATAATAAAACACTTACTTTTATGGATTTTCTTAATAATTTTCAGATAAAATAAAACTTTTTCCTTTTGGTAGCAGGGCAAAGTGTGTAAGGCCTGAATAGCTTTAGTAGAAACTCTTTCTTAGATACCAACCAACCCCACTCCGTGTCCAACCACCCTCTTTACCTGTCACCAATAGCAATCAGCAGTTCAATATGCAAAATTGCCAAACATTAAAACAAATAAAAACTGCTCACAGAATTCAAAATATAAATTTTGAAAATAATGTGAATTACCGCTAAGTTTTGTTTGATATAAGTTATTTTAGCTCCACATATTAACAACCTTCCATGTTATACACATACATACTAATTTTTCTAAAGTTTTAGGGATGAGTAGGGTAGAATGTATAGGAAGTGTACATGAATTTGAGGGGAAAACAATTTGGTGAAACCCGCCTCGGTGGCGTAGTTGGTTAACGCGCTTGTCGTGTTGAGCTCTACTGCTGAGGACGGGGAGATCGAGGTTCGAATCTCGGTCGGTTGAACTGAGTGTGGTTTTTCCTAAATGGTTTTCCACTCTCCTTCCACGCAAATGCGGGTTCACTTCCTCTAATTCAACCTTCCCAATTCCTAATCCATTAGAGTAATTAGTACTTAAAGCGTATAACCCGAATGGGTAGTAAGACGCGGTGCTAAATATTATTATATTAATTTGGTGAAAACCTCTCTCACTGCACCTGACCAGGATTCAAACCCTGATCACCCTATAATCAGCAGCCTAGTCTATTGTTGGAGTGACACCTTGGACCAGGGATGGCCAAACTATGGTATGCATGCCATCCAGTGACATGCAAACACAATTTGGATTGCGCAATGACATGAAAAAAAGAAAACTTTTCCTGGCTCGTAATTAAGTACATCTTGTCTGCTGTTGAAGACAAATTATGACCCTAACTTGGCTAGCAAAATACATGTTTCAAAAAAAAATAAAAAAATGTAAGTTTTTGATTTTGACAACTAAAATTGTCATTTTTAACTAGAAGTGCTACTCTCAATGCCTTTACTTTAAATTACTGAAATTAATATGCTCTACAAGGTGTCTATCATCCAGAAAAATGATGGAAAACGGGAACTAGCCGGGAATTTGGTAAATTGCAACAAAAATCCTGGAAAATGTTGTTTTACTCAAAATATGAGTTATAATAATCATTAAATCAGTAAATAACAATGTTATTCAAACTGTAACTGTTTTGTTTGTAGCTGTGTAGTATATTTTATAATTCATAGTAAATGATGTTAATACAAATTAAAAAAAGTTTGTTTGGAATTTTAAAACTTATTATTATTATTATTATTATTACTATTCATAAAAAATATTAATAAAAAAATGATAGTGGAAAGGAGGAGTTGGAAAGATGTGACATACTTTTTAGTTGGAAATATCAGGGAAGAAGTCTGGAATTTCGTTGCTCAAGTTGAGTAGATACCACGGGTCTAAGACAATCGATTTGACAATTTAATCAAGTTTTCTTTGTTAAAATTCAGGCATTATTAAAATATTTACAATTTCATAATACTCAACAAGTTTTAATTTTTAAATAATCATTAAAAACGTAAATAAAAGCACACCGTACAAGTTCAAATTTCATCTAGTCCTTTATGTGTAACACTGTTCGGAAAAGTCTGCCTTGGATCATGTGACCACTGAAGTGGGTTTAATATAAGTTGTCACTGTTTATTTACGCATAATATT
Source organism: Timema californicum (assembly GCA_902141385.1). Classification (NCBI taxonomy): domain Eukaryota; kingdom Metazoa; phylum Arthropoda; class Insecta; order Phasmatodea; family Timematidae; genus Timema; species Timema californicum. The sequence continues at coordinate 2,845 of CABFOW010003545.1, forward strand.
ACATGGTGGCTACAGAAATGGAAAACCTGAAAAAGTTATGGAACTGTTTGATGTTATAGAAAACAGATAACTGTCAGGGAATTTAATAAGAGTGAGGCAAAGGGGGAGGGGGGGAATTTAAATACTCGACTAATTTTGCACCTAAACATTTAAAAAAAAGTGAGAGATTCTGTTTCTCGATTTTAACAAAATGTTAACAATCTTAACTTGAGATGGTTTTACGGGGTTTGTTTGGTAACACATTTACACAGAGACACAAAATTAATAATACCTAAAACATTAGATACTGGAAAAAAGAGCAAAAATTTATAATAATGTTGATGTTTAGTAGTCATTAGGATTGTTTTAGAAAATATGGGATCAATGTAAGAGACAGAAAAATTCCTTTCCATCAAGAAAAACCTTGAAAAAGTTAGTTCTGTATTTTTTTTAACGTCTGGAAAAACTGGAAATGTCTAGGAACTTTTATAGTGAAGGCACCCACCTCGGTGGCGTAGTTGGCTAACGCGCTTGTCGTGTTAAGCTCGACTGCTGAGGACGGGGAGATCAAGGTTCGAATCTTGGTCGGGTGAACTGTGGGTGGTTTTCCCTAAATGGTTTTCCACTCTCTCTCTACGCAAATTTGGGTTCACTTCCTCTAATCCAACCTTCCCAATTCCTAATCCATTAGAGTAATTAGTACTTAAAGCGTATAACCCGAAGGGGTAGTAAGACGTGGTGCTAAATATTATTATTATAGTGAAGGTTTTGTAGCCACCCTGTATTACAGTTAACAACAATCTAATAATACTTATGTTGGGTCCGTATCTAAACATCAACTCAATATGTTTATATTTATTGACTAAGACTAGCTTTTTCTTGAGGCTAATAGGGGCGCAACAGGACCAGGGGTAGGTAGGGTAGAAGGAATCTTAATAAGGAATTTTTACAAGAAAAAAAAAATTGTACTCAGAGGCCATCCTTAAATTACGCAAGGCTTTATTTTCATGATTTTAGACCCTGCCCCCTCCTTCCCCCTAAGTAAGGGATCATGCGATTTTACCTCAAATCTCCTCTATCCTACTTTCTTTTTAACGATTTGTTAAAATAAATTATTTTAATCATTTAGTTATTTTTTACACATAAGGATTGATAATACAGTAGAGTCTCAGAAACTCGACCTAATGTGGACTGAGATGGTGTCGAGTTATTGAAATGTCAAGTTTTATGAATGATCTTGCAAATCAAGATGCATGTTTACTCTGTCATGTTTATTAAACAAGAATGAATCACAGTACAGTATCAAATATTATAGGTACAGTTGTACTGTACTGTAGCATTGTATGGTACAGTAACAGTCATACAGTACAATATATTACGTGTTAATATAGTGATGTATATACAGTAGACCCATGACTTCTTTGGTGCTGACTGACAGCTCACAGTTGACTTCTGACAGTCAACATTTAGGTATATACCTACATTTTGACCGTCAGAGGTGACAGTTGCTAAACACATGTTTTTGTAGATCATATGTTTCGGCGTAGGGATACATAATTTGGTCTGGTAACTTTAAAAGCTTTTAGCTATCAGCTGTGAACTGTCAGCGAGCACCAAAGAAGCCGTGGGGCTACTGTACATACATATAATATACATAAATGCAGTACAGTAATGAAATGGAAAACTAACAAACACATCACTTGTAAAAACACCAAAGCATGACTGTTACACTCGAGTTACACAGACCGACAGTTGAATGACCTTGGATTGTGATGGCAGGCACCAACAACTGTGTGCATGTCGAGTTACATAGAATTTCAAGTTTTCGAGACCCTACTGTAATGGCAAAATATAAAGTCTGTATTTCATTTATTTCTATAAAACAATAAAATTAATGATAATTTTTGTAAGGGACAAGCTTAATGAGAATATTAAAAAATGAAAAGGTGGAAAAAATGCAAATGGAAATTGAGTTATATATTTCCACCTTTTCATTTTTTAATATTCTCATTAAGCTTGTCCCTTACAAAAATTATCATTATTTTCTCCTTACTAGGATAATATGAATATGAATATAAATACAATAAAATTAATGATTAAAGTGGGATGAATAAATAGATCAAAATGAAATATTTCAAAGTTTTTTTTGCCAAAACAATTTTTTTTTAAGATCTTGTTTCACCATAAACATTGATAAAACAAACTCTACATAAGATCCTACCCACCTTCATAACAGGGTGTCTACCATTCGGGAAAATCAGGGAAAACGGGAATTAGCCGGGAATTTGAAGTGATCATGAAAAAACGGGAATTAGTCGGGAATTTGGTAAATTACAACAAAAATCCAGGAAAATGTTGTTTTACTCAAAATATGAAATATAATGATCATTAAATCAGTAAATAATATTTTTGTTCAAACTGTAGTTTTTGTTTGTTTGTAGCTGTGTAATATATTTTATAATTCCTAGTAAACAATGTTAATACATATTTCAAAAAAATGTTTATTTAAATTTTAAAGCTTATTATTAATAAAAAATATTAGCAGAAAAATGAGATGGGAGGGGGGCGAGTTAAAAGGATGTGACATACTTTTTAGTCGGGAATTTCAGGAAATGATCAGGGGAAATCAGGGAAAAAGTCGAGAATTTCATTGGTCAAGTATGAGTAGACACCATGTCATAAGAAAACAAAAGAAAATACTGATTTATTTGAGGTGCTTAGCATGCATGAACTTTCCGAACTACTGATTATATCAGCACACACAAATTTCTATGGGCGGTAGCGAAAGGGCCAAAGTTTTACCAATTTTGCCGAGATAGGTATTTTCGCATATGTTGCAGAGTTCTTTTACATGCCACGATCAACGGCTTTAATACCCCTCCGAAGGAAGCTGTACTACAGATTCTTATCCAGGGTGTCTACCATCCGGGAAAATCAGGGAAAACGGGAATCAGCCGGGAATTTGAAGTGATCGGGAAAAAACGGGAATAAGTCGGGAATTTGGTAAATCACAATAAAAATCCGAGAAAATGATATTTTACTCAAAATATGAAATACAATAATCAGTAAATTATAATGTCATTTTTTTTGTAGCTGTGTAATATATTTTTAATTCCTAGTAAACAATTTTAATTCAAATTTTAAAACTTATCATTATTATTAAAAAAAGATTAATAGAAAAAACGAGGGTGGAAAAGGGGGGGGAGGGATGAGTTAGAAGAATGTGACATACTTTTTAAGTCGGGAATTTTAGGAAATTATAGGAGGAAAGGTCGGGGATCTCATTGGTCAAGTTTAGTAGACACCATGTTATCGCTTAAGAAAAATCTGTTGACCCTGGTGGGGTTTAAACCCATAAACCATGGGAGCCTGAGGCGAACACTTTACCCCAAGACCACTGAGGTCGACAACACTCCTGTAGAATATTTGTGGATACCAATTGTCTCCTGCACTGCACAGAAAATACAGACACATTTAGTTGATTCAGAGACACAAACATTTGCAGAACTATTGATAAATTGTAAAGATTTTGTTTTAGGATTATTTTTTTTTACAATATAAATTATTGGTCTATGAACTTGTTCAGCATTTTACAAGTGCATGAATTTGAATTCTGAAAATGGGATATTCAAACAGTGCTAAAGAACATGGCTCAGTGCTATCTTGGTATGTTTTTTTCATTTAAAGGGAGTAGGCCGCTATATGATGTTTTCCTGTGTTATCGCTGTATGGTTATTATATTTAAATAGTTCCTATTATTAATTATTTTTTGTTTAAAAGATGATTATTAAAGGGGCATGATAAGTCTACAACGAAAACTATACTTTAAAGTTTTTACTTATGTACCCTATGGCATTAGGAATTTGAAAGCTCACTGCCACACTTACAAAAGTACACCACTTATCTTTATCATGAGCTAGCTCTTCCAGTCCACCTCATTACACCCAAGTTATCACAGTTCCAGTCTAATGTTATCCTCCCATCTGCATCTAAGTCTTCCCATTGGGTTTGCCGGTCAATACCCTGAACACAGCTATAGAATCTACCATTTGCGCAGAATATCCTGCCCATCATAATCTATGAGACTTGATTATCCTAACAATGTCTTGTGATAAGTACAGGCTATGTAACTCATCATTATGTAACCTTCTCCACTCCCCAGTAGCCTCATTCCATTTGTATCACATATCTTCCTAAGTACCTTGTTTTCAAACACCCTAAATTGGTTTTTGTCTTGTAAGTAAAGATAAGATGTTTCACACCCATAGATAACAATTACTGATAAAATTATTGTTTTGTCTTGATAAATTAATATAAAACACTATTAAACAACACATATAAAAAATATAGGCTTAGCCTGATTGAAATTATATTCTAATACTTGCGATTACTGTAAGCACTTACCTTAACATTAAAAATGAATGTACCAAACCCTTCCTTCACCTCTGACAAGACATCTTGTGAATGTGAGGAATGCCAGGCCTCCACCGTGGTTCGGATTCCACGTTAAACTGTAGATCCTCCATTTCATCTCACAATCAACCTACCATTACACATTAGCGTAAGTGCGTATAACCCGAACGGGTAGTAAGACGCTGTGCTAATAATAATAATAATAATAATAATAATAATAATAATAATAATAATAATAATAATGATAATAATAATATTAATAATAATAATAATAAAAATGAATGAAAACTATTTTCTAGACAATTAGAGCATGTTTATTTTTTTTAAAGGTGTTTACAAAGTTATATAGTCCTATTATTTAAAATATGTTTAAGTTAGATTTCTTAAAAAAACACAATAAGCTTATTCTCTAATTTTTTTTTTAAACTATCAATTAAAAATAAATGTGTTTTACATATTGATCTTAATAGCTAATTTGTTAATTATGTCTCTTTTATCCCGTAGGGTGAAAGAGGAATTCGCCTGAGGTTTCGAGACAACAATGCTGACGATTTGCCAGAGCATTATGGCTCACGGAAACAACAACGGAAACACCATTTACCGATATCGCCATATCATTTGATAATAGTGATGTTATTTTTGACATTTGTTGGTGCCCTTGTCGAGCTACTAGGAAGGAGTTTGCCAAATCCGCTGATGGAAGAAGACATTCCCAGTAATCCGCATAGATTCATTTCCGAAAAAGCCATGAAAAGCTTAGAAAAGCTCACAAAACTTGGTGATAGGCCCGTGGGTAGCTATGAAAACGAAGTGCTGGCGGTGAAAATAATCTTGGGAGAAATCAACGCTATAGCGGAAAAGTCTAAACCTGTTCATGTTGTCAACGCAGAAGTTCAAAAAACAAGCGGAGCATTTCCACTACACTTCTTGGACGGAATGACTAACGTTTATAGAAATGTTCAAAATATTATTGTAAAAGTTAGCTCACAAGTTGGTTCACGTCACAGTTTCCTTATAAACTGTCATTTTGATACAGTATCCGACAGCCCAGGTAAGATATTACTGTATATTTCAATTATTTGCCAACTTTCACTGTCACAAACAGATTCATCAGCAAGGGTAGTGTGGTCCAATCTCTTGTATTTATTCATTTTAGGTTAGTCATTTGGTATGGCTCGATTGCAGGCCTAGGCAATGTAGTTTTATTATGTTTCAGAGATCCACTTGGCTCTATTGTAGAACTAGGCAATGTAGTTTTATTATGTTTCAGAGAGCCACATGGCTCTATTGTAGAACTGGGCAATGTAGTTTTATTATGTTTCAGAGAGCCACATGGCTCTATTGTAGAACTAGGCAATGTAATTTTATTATGTTTCAGAGAGCCACATGGCTCTATTGTAGAACTAGGCGATGTAGTTTTATTACGTTTCAGAGAGCCACATGGCTCTATTGTAGAACTAGGCAATGCAGTTTTATTATGTTTCAGAGAGCCACAGGTCTTTATTGTAGAACTAGGCAATGTAGTTTTATTATGTTTCAGAGAGCCACATGGCTCTATTGTAGAACTAGGCAATGTAGTTTTATTATGTTTCAGAGAGCCACATGGCTCTATTGTAGAACTAGGCAATGTAGTTTTATTACGTTTCAGAGAGCCACATGGCTCTATTGTAGAACTAGGCCATATAGTTTTATTATGTTTCAGAGAGCCACATGGCTCTATTGTAGAACTAGGCAATGCAGTTTTATTATGTTTCAGAGAGCCACAGGTCTTTATTGTAGAACTAGGCAATGTAGTTTTATTATGTTTCAGAGAGCCACATGGCTCTATTGTAGAACTAGGCAATGTAGTTTTATTATGTTTCAGAGAGCCACATGGCTTTATTGTAGAACTAGGCAATGTAGTTTTATTATGTTTCAGAGAGCCACATGGCTTTATTGTAGAACTAGGCCATGCAGTTTTATTATGTTTCAGAGAGCCACATGGCTTTACTGTAGAAAAAGTATACGACTGTTGGACCATTCTGCGAAATGCAGTAAACCTAGGGCAGGGTTAGAAAAAAACCCGGGTTTTATTGGGGTTTTCCGGGAAACTTTTAAACTTTTGATTTCTACATGTGTTTTGACTAAATTTATAATTTTTCTATCAAACTTGGTACATTTGTGCAACATATTAAGTGTAGATTAAAAAGTAAATATTTTAAAAGCTGTTAATAATGTGACTAGTAGGCCTATGTTGCAAATAGAATATGTTATGCCACTGCAATAAATTTAGACTTCTTTCATGTAATTTTATATATAAAAGTACCAAGGTTTTACCTACTTAGTACAAATATTACTAAATGTTATAGACTTAACATATTGATAAAAGACAGTCTTGTTTTTAATATCAAATTACAATTAGAAATTAGAAAGGGCAAACAATTTTATTTGTACTTTTTAAAGAAATGGGGTTTTATTATTATATTACCCGCCTCGGTGGCATAGTTGGCTAACGCGCTTGTCGTGTTGAGCTCGACTGCTGAGGACGGGGAGATTGAGGTTCGAATCTTGGTCGGGTGAACTGATCTCCCTCCACGCAAATGCAGGTTCACTTCCTCTAATTCAACCTTCCCAATTCCTAATCCATTAGATTAATTAGTACTTAAAGCGTATAACCCGAACAGGTAGTAAGATGCGGTGCTAAATATATTTATTATTATTATTACTGAAAACTGTAGTTTTGATTGATATAGTCAAATTCTGAAATATCTAAGTGGATTAAATTAATGTGTGATAGAAACTTCAGGTATGTTTTTGCAATGAACTCACCGTATACTGCAAACTACTATTGAAAAGCTGTTTTTAAAATAATTGTCACATTGTGCCAAGTGCTTCTTGTCATCTTTCAAATAATCATTGAAAAAAACCTGGCATACTCAAAATTGATTATTATGTACATCAAATGGAAACTTGAAAATGATGCACCTACAAAACTGTCGATCTAGATCTCAAGCTTAAATGACATGCTCGGCTTGAAATCCAAGTATATAGAGCCCTAATATTTATTTGGATGTACACAAAATGAACAACCACAATAGAACACTAACTCTCAGTATCATCACATGACGTGGCAGCCAAAACAAAATAGATGGAAAACTGTGTAGTTAGCTACCCACATACTGTTGGACCAATCAGCTTCATGGCAACAGAGGGGAATCCCCCTGCATATACTGCTTAACAATTCAGCTCCAGCTGTATATCTAGAAAGAATCCCCTGCCAAAATAATGTGACCTTCAACAATGGCTAGAGGTGACCTGGCGGTCTAGGGGTAAGGTGTCAGTCTTCTATGCTGGCGGCCGGGGTTCAATCCTCGGTCCCGGCACAGATTTATCTGATTACCAAACCCTTCCTTCACCTCTGACATGAAATCTTGTGAATGTGGGGAATGCCAGGCCTCCACCGTGGTTCGGATTCCACGTTAAACTGTAGGTCCTCCATTTCATCTCGCAATCACCCTACCATTACACATTAGCGTAAGTGCGTATAACCCTAACGGGTAGTAAGACGTGGTGCTAATAATAATGATAATGATGATGATGATGATTATGATGATGATGATGATGATGATGATGATGATGATGATGATGATAAAATAACTATGGCTAGAGGGGAATCCCCTTTTGATGTATCTGAATGACTCACTTTCCTGTTTATTTACTCTTGAGTTTTTCACACACCTTGGCTGCTTATGGGAGTCTGTAATGTTACATTAAACTGTAAACATAAGCAATTTTGATTTTTAAAAAAACGCATAGAAAACCAAGTGGGTTTTATCGAGGGGGCCCACCATGCCGAACTCTGAACCTAGTGGGCCAAAAGGAAATCTAAAAAGAAGTTATAGCAGTAATAAAAACTAATGGGCTGTGAGAGTACTTGAAATTTGTTTGAGTAGACGTTCAAACTTGACGATTTTTATAAAACTCAAAAAATGTGAGTAGATACTCAGAATTTAGTTTTTTTTTTCCTCGAAAATTCTGAGTCCAATTCATTTGATTTAAGATGAATTTTTTTATTTCATAACATACTGAGCCCCTCAATATTTACTTTTGTCTGTTATAAAAAAAATTATGACTTGTTGTCTTAGATGAATCTTACCCCTTTTGTGTTGAAAGAGAGTGGGAAACAATTAATGAAATCACACAATCTAAGTACTCCCAAATGAGATACGAGCCAGCATTCTACAATAACATGAGGGGACACTTTGTAGACCACCAACAAGGACCATCCTTAATTACTTAGGGGTTTTTGGCAGGTGATAATTGGGGGAAAGGGGAGGTTACCTATTTTCTTATATTTGGAAGAGGATCAGAATCCATCTTACCATCCGGGAAAATCATGGAAAACCAGAATTAGCCAGGAATTTGAAGTGATCAGGAAAAAATGAGAATAAGTCAGGAATTTGGTAAATTACAATAAAAATCCGGGAAATTGTGGTTTTACTCAAAATATGAAATATAATAATAATAATTAAATTAGTTAATTATAATGTGAGTCAAACTGTTATTTTTTGTTTGTAGCTGTGTAATATATTTTCTAATTTTATAGTTCCTAGTCAACAATGTTAACACAATTTTTTTTCGATACATGTTTATTTGAATTTTAAAACTTATTATTACTCAGAAAAACGATTAATATAAAAACGAGGGGAGGGTGGGCCGAGCTAGAGGAATGTGACATACTCTTTAGTCAAGAATTTCAGGAAATGATCAGGGGAAATCAAGGAAAAGGTCAGGAATTTAATTAGTCAAGTTGAGTAGACACCATGTTAAGGTTTTCGATCATTGTTAATAGTAAGATAAAATGTATTTCTTGTTTTCAGATTTTTTTTTTTTAAAATGTTTTATTTTCATTCGTTGACTAACACATCTTTAATCACTCATTTTCATTATATTATACAAATAGTTTAAATATAGACTTAATGTATTGCACAAAGATAGTTAATTGCAATACACATGTCATCTCACCTTTTGGTTCTAATAATAATAACAACTAAACGATTAAAATAATCTAGTTGGAAAATATTACGATCCCTTATGTGGGAGGAGAAGGGTTGTCCAAAACCATGGGAAAAGAGCTTATGCAATTTAAGGACGTGTTGGGTTCATTGTTATTATTTTTTGTTTAGCACTGCATCTTACTACCCATTTGGGTTTTATGCTTATGTACTACTTATACTAATGGGCTAGGAATGAGGAAGGTTAGATTTAAAGGAAGTGTACCCACATTTGCATGAGAGAGAGACAAACCATTTAGGAAAATAAACCCTTAGTACACTCAACCGAGATCAAACCACACTATTATCTTGGTGGCTACAGACAGGGAAAAAAGGGAAAACCTGGAAAAGTCAGGAAATTTTTGGATGTCAGGGAGAACAGGAAAATATCAGGGATTTTAACTAAAAATAAGGAAAAGTCAGGGAATTAAAAATATGTCTAAAATATTCTATTAATCTTGCAACTAAACACTAAAACAAAAGTTAAAAATAGGCCGACCTAAATAAAATAACAGTTTAATTTTTAAAATAACTGATAAAACTTTTTATGTTTAGTAGATTCAAACTTTTTTTTTTTAATATGTGATCAATGATAGATTAAACAAGTCATCATCCACCATTAAAACTGGAAAAAAAGTAGTCAGGTAAAAAAATTGAAAAATTTTGCCTGGAAAACCTGGAAAAGTCAGGGAATTTTGTAAAATATGTTTTGTAGCCACCCTGATTATCATCATCGGCAGTCTAGTAAATTGCAAGAGTAGTGCCTTGGACCATGCGACCACCGATGTGGGTCTCACTTGTTTTGTTTGGACTGTACTGCAGTACTTGGCGGAAGAAAGGTATAATGTGAGTAGGAAAGGTTTTAGGATGATATTTGAGAATTATCTAGGATTTGGTTGATTAAAAAGTTACCATATGTTATGATATGTATTACAGGATCCCCAATAAGGCACTTAAGTACCTGTTAGAGTAGAACTAATCATAGTTCGATCCAAGTCTATTAGCAAGTGCCTCGGTGGCGTAGTTGGCTAACACGCTTGTCGTTTCGAGCTCTACCACTGAGGACGGGAAGATCGAGGTTCGAATCTCGGTCGGGTGAACTGTTTTTTTTTCTCCCCTAAATGGTTTTCCTCTCTCCCTCCACGCAAATGCGGGTTCACTTCCTCTAATTTAACCTCCCCAATTCCTAATCCATTAGAGTAATTAGTACTTAAAGCGTATAACCTGAACGGGTAGTAACGGGTATTATTATTATTATTATTATTAGCAAGTGAGGAAACTGGCGTAATGGCATTTTGACTTTGCTATCATGCCACTGACGATTATTACGGTCCTGAATGTTTTTGTTGCGAGTCCTAGTTTTGAGCTTGGCATCGGATACATTCTAACTGCTGACAGGTGTAGGATAGCTCTTGTTGGTTTATGTTGCTGGAGAAGGCGTCGGATATCTTGTGGAGGGTCAGGTTGCATGGAAATTAGCATGACAGGATTTTGATGTAAAGTCCAATCTTCATTGAAAGGGCTTTTTAGGAACACAAATATATATCTTTTGTCCAGCATTTATAACCTTTACTATATTAGTATTGCTATTTTAAAAGTATTTATAATATCTATCAAAAAGTGACAGCTGCATTTCACATGACTTATTGTATGACTACATGAAAGAAGATTTAGTAACTTACCCGCCTCAGTGGCGTAGTTGGCTAACGCGCTTGTCGTGTTGAGCTCGACTGCTGAGGACGGGGAGATCGAGGTTCGAATCTCGGTCGGGCTTACTGGGGGTAGTTTTTCCTAAATGGTTTTCCACTCTCCCTCCACGCAAATGTGGGTTCACTTCCTTTAATTCAACCTTTCCAATTCCTTACCCACTAGAGTAATTAGTACTTAAAGCGTATAACCCGAACGGGTAGTAAGACGCGGTGCTAAATATTAATTTAGTAACTTTTTAGCTGTCAGATAAGGTTCATCATAATAAAATTGGTCTGTACATATGGATGGATCTAAATAGCATTTAAGTTTGCATCAAATATCCCATGTTCTAAATTATTACTTAATAAAAACATTAACTTATCTTATTTATTAATTATGATTTTTCTAACACCTTAGCTCAGTTGGTAGCTGCTCTCTTTACTGAGCTAAGGGTCCCGGGTTTGATTCTCGGCAGGATAAAAAAAAATTATTTGGTGAAATGTGGGTTTCTCCTCTCAAAGTGATAAATTAACGACTGGGGGCTGGATGTTGTGTCTGTTCTATATTTAAGTTAGCTTATAAATAATATGCTGGAATAATCAGTTGATTTAGAAAGTGCATATTAAATACGTCAAATAAAGTATTTAGTTCTCCTGCTATTTTATTTTATAAAGAGGAATTCCTTCATTAGAAATGTATTTTCTTTTTATAATAATGGAATATTATATTTCTCCGAGGTTTTTGTTTTCACAGGTGGAAGTGACGATGGAGCCAGCTGTGCCATAATGCTGGAAATTTTGAGGGTCATAACTCAGACAAACATGCCGCTAAAGCACAATCTGGTACTTCTCTTTAATGGGGCGGAAGAAAATTTTATGCAGGTGAATGCATCAGAAGTTCTATATTGCCAATTTTGTTAAGATAACTATGTTTTGGTTATTTCTTGCATATAAATAAAAAAATATATTTCTAAAGCCTTTTCTGGGTTAAAGGGGTCTATAACTTCTAGAGCACGACTTTCAATATGTAATGAGACATTTGCTTTGTGTGACTTAAATATTTTTACGGTGTAGGTAATTTACTGAATGAAAGGTTGGACAAACATTTCAATTGGACCTCAAGAACCATTGACAAATAATTATGAAAAACAAATCTAAATATTTAAGTGAATTATTAACTCACCATACTAGTAATCTAGGATCTGATCTAAAATTGATACCTCTCATCTTTGTGATGCTGAAGACCTTATCTGTATTCGTTCTTAGATATTGAAAACCTTATCTTTATTCATTCTTAGATGCTGAAGACCTTATCTTTATTTGTTCTTAGATGCTGAAGACCTTATCTTTATTCGTTCTTAGATGCTGAAGACACTTATCTTTATTCGTTCTTAGATGCTGAAGACCTTATCTTTATTTGTTCTTATATGCTGAAGACCTTATCTTTATTTGTTCTTAGATGCTGAAGACCTTATCTTTATTCGTTCTTGGATGCAGTAGACATTATTTGTATTTGTTCTTGGATGTGGAAGACATTATCTGAATTCATTCTTAGGAGCCAATTTCCTTTCCAAAAGAGACCCCACATCCAACTAACACTAGCTCCCTCGAATATTCCTTATATCAATATCCAATTCATCTCCTCTTCTTACTTTTTGTACACACAACACACCCTCTTATCCCAATGTCAGGGGCTCCAGAAGCTTTTTGGAAGGGGGGAGAGGGGTTAAACCTCCCCTGGGAGAATACTTTTTTTAAACCCTGAATAATTCTAGAAGCTATTTGAATGGCATTTATTATTTATATATAGTACTCACAATGTCATATTGGATTCTTCTATATTCTTTATTCTTATAATTAATGAAATAATCTAAAATCAATCTTTGATTTTTGATACATTAATTTTTAAAATCCTAGGATATGAAATTTCTGATATCCAAATAAAACGGAAAATCTCAGATTTGGGTTATTTTTCATTGATGCTTTACTTTATATCCATTACTGTTTACAGCCTGTGACCTGGGTCTATTGTTTATTCAAGCCATATATTTTCCACTGCCGGCTGGCTAGGCCTGTCTTAGCTTCATATGCCATACAATCTAACTTAAGGCTAGGACAGACACAACATCCAATCCCCCGGCTGTTAATTTATCTTTGTGAAAGAGTAAACCCACATTTCACCGGCGATGAATCTTTTGGCCATGCCATGAATTTAACCTATGGCCCTTTGCTCATTAGGCAAACACGCTGCCGATTGAGCCTAGATGTCGGATTTTTCATTGAGAACTATTTATATTTTACATCTCGATTTAGTGCCATAAAATTATAACGCTACTTAAGACGACTTTTATGGTACTCAAACATTCTGTATTGTGTTTTTTTACCATTAATATTTATAGTTTGTTTTGTTTGTAAATAAGTTGCATTAGGGCATTTAAATAAATTACATATTATTAGTATGATGTTCGTTGGCTGAATAAAAAAAAAGACTAAAATTGTAAATGTTAAGGAATCGAGAATCAATCACGATTAGAACTAAATAGCAAGACTGAGAACCAGAATTGAGAAAAAAAAGGAATCGGGACATCTATTCAGATCACATCACTTGATATATGACTTTATGAGAGTAGTATTAGTAAATTTGGAACTATTAGATATGGTCCTTCCTATAGCCTATCTATGATGAGAGTGTAGGTGACAGCAGAAGGTCTTTATTACAAACATTGTCTGGAAGTCACTTTTGTCGCCCTATTTGTAAATAATTATTATGTGCTTACTAATATTATTATTGTCAACAAACCCGCCTCAGTGGCGTAGTTAGCTAATGCGCTAGTCGTGTTGAGCTCGACTGCTGAGGACAGGGAGATCGAGGTTCGAATCTCGTTCGGGTGAACTGGGGGTGGTTTTTTTCTAAACGGTTTTCCACTCTCCCTCCACGCAAATGTGGGTTCACTTCCTCTAATTCAACCTTCCCAATTCCTAATCCAGAGTATAACCCGAAAGGGCAGTAAGACCGGTGCTAAATAATAATAATAATGTCAACAAAAAGTGTTTTGAAACGTTTCTAATATTACTATCAGCCAATGTTTGTAATAAGAAACCCTCTCCTCGCTGCTGTCACTCAACTACCCTCCAACCGCAGATAACCCCCATCATGGTCTCTCGGTAGTTGAAATACATGGCCTTCCTCCCTGAAAATATTAAAAACAATAACTATTTGTACAGTTAAAATTGATAAGGTGACCTGGCGGTCTAGGGGTAAGGTGTCAGACTTCTATGCTGACGGCCGGGGTTCAATCCTCGGTCCCGGCACAGATTTATCTGACTACCAAACCCTTCCTTCACCTCTGACAAGACATCTTGTGAATGTGGGGAATGCCAGGTCTCCACCGTGGTTCGGATTCCATGTTAAACTGTAGGTCCTCCATTTCATCTCACAATCACCGTACCATTACACATTAGCGTAAGTGCGTATAACCCGAACGGTTAGTAATACGCGGTGCTAATAATAATAATAATAAGTAATTCATGAGTTCACCTGTCATAGAGGACTAGAGTGTAAAGTGTTGTAGTACAGTCTTTTGAAACAAACTCTTAAGGAATATAAACGAAAGTTGGGATGCACTTTGACCTTCTTGAATTACCTTTTGTAGTATCACTGATGACTTTTGTAGTATGATCTGACACTTTAGCTCAGTTGTTGATATGTCTCTCTACTGAGCTAAGGGTCCCAGGTTCGATTCCCGGTATGGATGAAAAATGTATCATTGGTGAAATGTGGGTTTACCCTTTCACAATGATGAATTAACAGCTGGGGACTGGATGTTTTGTCTGTCCTAGCTTTAAGTTAGATTATAAAGCATATTAAGCTATGACAGGCCTAGCAGGCTATAAGAAAGCTAAGAATAAAATACAATAAAAGACTTACCCAGGTCACAGGCTGGAAACAGTAATGGATGTAAAGTAAAATATAGGCTAAAAATAGGACATTTGATTAAAACTGCCGGCTAGTTATATTCATGCTGTTGTGTAAGACTACTTGATAAGTATCAATTACCCATCAAAGGTATAGGCTATATCTGTTGGTAAAACAATAATAAGAAATGGGTGTATATGTATGTTTTGAATACACATAGGGAATATGGGGAGGGGGGGAGGGTGAGGGCTTAAGACAGTCTTAGCTAGAGAGGTACTCGAGCACACCCACACCACTATTCCCAAAGCCTTGACCTCGGGGAACTGTCATTGTGGGGAAATGGTCTTAACTAATTTAAAATGTTTTCTGAAATAAATGCACAGTAACTGATCCTATTTTCTGTTCAGGCATCTCATGGTTTCATCACACAACACCCATGGGCCAAACAAGTCCGAGCGTTTATCAACATGGAGGCTTGTGGCGCCGGAGGGAGGGAGATTGTGTTTCAAGCGGGCCCTAATCATCCCTGGCTGATGCAGGTCTGAAATTAACTATTCTCAAGTAATTTATTTTATGACCCCATAGCTGATTATAGTGTTGAAAACTCAACAGTAAAGAGTATGTATTTTATAAATTTATTTTAAAATGTTTTGCATAAAATGTGTTTCAAAGATTCATATCACTTTGTTTTCACACTGAGCCTTATATGCATACATTAATTAAGTGAATGAAATATGGATGATTAAGGTTGTTTAGTATTAATTTCTTTATATTTTATTATTTTAGTATCAATTTCATTATTGTTTACTTAATTAAATATTTACCCGCCTCGGTGGTGTAGTTGGCTAACGCGCTAATCGTGTTGAGCTCGACGGGGAGATCGAGGTTGGAATCTCGGTCGGGTGAACTGGGGGTGGTTTTTCCTAAATGGTTTTCCACTTTTCCTCCACGCAAATGCGGGTTCACTTCCTCAAATTCAACCTTCCCAATTCCTAATCCATTAGCGTAATTAGTACGCAAAGCGTATAACCCAAATGGGTAGTAAGACGCGGTTCTAAATAATAATAATAATAATAATTAAATATTTCTTATATCCATTCATTATTAATTTATGTACTTATCACATTTTTCTGTTTACCGCCTTTTCTTTCATTAAGCTATGTTTTGTAAGGGTGGTACAATTGCTCTCTCGTACTTTTACGCGAGTTTCCTGTTAGTTCGCAAAGTGTTTTCCTCAAAGGTGGACGTGCTTCACCACCGCGGCTCAACTCCTCAGTTTCTTTTAGTGTTTTGCACTCTCTTTCGTTAATCGAAATAAACCCACTCTCATCCTAACTTGTATAAATGTGCGTCTGATCCGAAGCACCAAGATCATCCCATCACAACCCCAGGTAGGCCTACTTGGGTTACTGCTCCACCGGATCTTCAGCAGCAGGTAGGATCTCACCATGTCTACTTATG
Organism: Timema californicum; assembly: GCA_902141385.1. NCBI lineage: Eukaryota > Metazoa > Arthropoda > Insecta > Phasmatodea > Timematidae > Timema > Timema californicum. The sequence goes on from CABFOW010003545.1 coordinate 19,335, forward strand.
CACACATTAATAGATTAATTTTCTCTCTCAATCAAATTAAAATCAAAGGTAGCATATTAAAGAAAGTGTGCCCGAATTTGTGTGGTGGTAGAGTCCAAAACCATTTAGGAAAATCCACTCTAACTACATCCAACTGGTATTAAAATCCTGATCTTCCTGTCATCGTCAATCCAGTCCAACAGAAGAGTAATGCGTTAGACCAACAATTGGCAATCTACGACTTGTGGGCTAGTTGATTTTACCTGGCCCGCAAAAGATTTAACAAACAAAGAATTGTGTTGAGAAAAATAGATATGAGAAAAATAAAACCGAAAAGTTTTGCTCAATATTTTTTTTTCGAACCTGCCCACCAAATTGTTTTTTTTAAGCCCATACAGTATACAAAATCAAAAAGGTTACCAACCCCTGTATTTGACCATGCAACCACTAATGTGGGAGTTTAGTATTTACCATTCTGAATCCTACCCTATTTGGGTAATTAAAACACACATTTCCCGGATTGGTAGTAATGCAGGTTGAGATATTTTTATTATCAATAGAATATATTATAACATATATTTATTGTTTTTTGTAGCAATTTTCTATTAGTAAAAGTATTAATTGTATTTATATATGATTCTTGTGGCTACAGGCATACTCAGAATCTGTTCCGCATCCGTATGCATCCTCACTAGCTCAAGAAATATTTCAAAGTGGATTGTTCCCTGGGGATACAGATTTCAGAATATTTCGTGACTTTGGAAATGTGTCAGGTTGGTTGTGTTAGGAACTAAATTTATAAAATTGATGTTTTTTTGAACTAATATTTAGCCAAAATATGCTCCCATAACTATATTAACCCTGTAAGAAACAGTATGCTTCACAAACAATTAGCAATTTGAAATGTTTCATATTTTATTTTTAGTCTTTAGTGTAATAATCATGCATGATCACGTCTTCTGTTCCAATTCCATTCCACTATGCGAAATTGCACATGCTGTCGCTAGAAATCATCTTACTATGAAATTTATTTCAATTCCATTTTTAATGCTTTTGAAAGTTGATGTTCACACTTTAAAATTAAAATAAGATGATTTGAATGATATTTCTAGTAAACAATATGAAATAGTAAATGCTTTTTTAATTTAAATGTCTTTTAAGTTTGGTAAAATATTTATTTAAATGTTGATCAACACTGATTTTAGACAGGTTAACCAACATAATTCTCTAACTAAAGAGTAATTATATTTGGAAGAAGGTATAGGAAAAGTGGATAGAAACATATAAAAGGGGGACAAACACAACATGGCCTTTACAATGAAAAGAACACAGTTCACACTTTACACTGCTGCCAACTAAAGTGTAAATAATGCTACTTTTAAAATATCATAAGTTTGAAAACAATCAAAATGTATTCTCAATGTTAGATTTTTAATTCAACTGAAATTAAAATTTTAGAACGGGACATATGAAAAAAGTAAAAATAATTATTATTATTCAATTATTTAATGATCTATTTAGCTATTTTTATTTTCACTGCCTTGTAATGGCATGTCTTTAGCTAAAGTTGAGTCTTGGTTATGCACGTGTGTGAGAATTTGCTTTTATTATAGTTTGAAGGAACTAAAAATTACTCTTGTCTCACAACTATTTTAAACCGTTCTGGCACTATACAAGCTTTTAATATATCAATATCTCACTAAAATATATTTTGAAATACCCAATAGCCTTAGGTGGAAATTGTTTAACCCCATCATTGAGTGATACAATTTCAAAATGTGTATGTAATCTAGAAAAAAATAATTTTATTAACCTGTGATTGTGATATAATGGTGTAAGTAATATATTTAATATTGAAAAAAGTTTATTTGCTCTGGAAAACCTGTAAAAGTCAGGGAATTTAAAAATATAATTTGACTGAACACCTTATAGTTGCAACAGTGCATTCCTGTTTATGTACATCATAATTTAAATATACAATTTGTTCAATAGGCTGATCAAGGTTTGAATTTAAACAATAATCTTAATAAAATATAATGATTTCAACATATTTTTATTAGTGGTGCCTGCAAAATTGTCACGTTGTTGTGCCTCATTGTTCTGCCCTTGCGCCTTTTCTCCACACTTGCACAGACCATACCAACCACCCCCTCTACTGCTTAGGCCGCTCCACACTTCATGTTCTCTGAGCCTTCCGTGACGAGTTCCCCGCTGTACTCGGCATCAATTAGAACTCCTTTTTCTATTGGCTCGCTTGGCGGTCAATATCTCTCACGTTCTCACACGCCAATGAGAACTCCCATTTTCTCGCATTGGATAAGGCCAGGCAGCAATGGAGGGTATTTAACACGATGGTTCCTCGGTCAGAGGTCAGTTGGTGAGTGGCTACCCAACCCAGGTGTGCCACATTTTTGAAAGAGCTAAAAAAATTTCTTACGTTACGAAGGAGCAATATTGTCTTAACCTTCTCTATTCCCATCATCAACCTACCTCCCACCGCGACTCACGTTGCCGGGACCATCACCATACTTCCCACCATGACTCACGTTGCCGGGACCATCACCCTACCGCCTCACCGTGATTCACGTTTCCGGGACTTCCTCATGTTCCGTCATTACTCATGTTGCCGGGACATTCTTCTGTTCCACCGTGACTAACGTTGCCGAGACACATTCGCCGACATTTTTCCTACCCCTACCCACACGTCTGAACACAACTTTGCCCAGAGACGACACTTCGTCGAAACATCAAACAGTTACCTCTGAAGTTGCAAACGAGGGATAACAAAGTAACTGGATTAATGAGGCATGGTTTTTGTGTAAAAAAATCTTTTCATTGGAACATTATTTTGTTTTCTCCATACTTACCTCTATTGTCTGTCCAGTTCTGGCACACAATAGCGAGTATTAATTTTTCTTCACTGATGAATGGCTCGTGTTTTGACTGAATTGGGGGTAGAAATGAGATACATCATTCCATGTGGTCTTAACAACATAAAATATTTCTTTTAAGAGTAACGGTAGAATGGTACAGTAAAAAAGGGGTGAAGGAAGTATTTTAATAACACCGAAAAATAATGCTTTTAGCAAAAATAGATTTTAGTATGATATTTTAGATTAAGTGACTTTTATATGAGTATTTTTATACAGCATGTAGTAATATTTTTACAAGTTGTAGAGATGTGGCAGATCATCAGCATCATGAACTGTTTCTAGCATGTGGCCGGGTCTGTTTAGCAAAATGATTTCATTTTCCTCTCTTTCAGCATTCTTCTTCTTCTTGTTGCACATTCTTCCTCTAAATTGCACACTTGCTGCTATCTGTTCCTTCCATCTCTTCCTTGGTCTCCCTTGTGGTCTCTTCCCTACATACTTCATATTCATTAATCCCTTGAAATCCTTTCCCCTTCCATCCTCATTACCTGTCCATACCATATCCTTGTTTCTTCTACTGTGTCATATATTCCCTGTACCCCACCTCTAAACCCTACATGTTCATTTCTAATCCTATCTTTTCTCGTGACAGCTAGCATGTTCCTCAAAACTTCATTCCCTTGGCTTCCACTTTCCTTGTTTCTCTTTTATCCAAAGTCCAAGTTTCCGCTGCATACGTTACTATGGGTATGAAGTATACAGCACTTCCTTACACTTTAGGGACACTTCTCTTTTCCATAGTAGATCTCTTACATATTTGTAGAAAACCTTTCCCTGCTGCCTTCATCTCATAATATATTCTCTGCTGCTCCCTTTCGCCTCAATCACACTACCCAGTCACTTCAAACTCTTTGCTTCTTCCAAATCTACTTTATCCAGTTCTATCACCTTCCTTGTCCTTGTTCTCATCTTGTTACCACCATCACTACGCTTTTCGCCATACTAAATTTCATTCCACACTTTTTCCCCTCCTTATTTCATTCCTGCAGTTGTTCTTGTACTTCCTCTCTCTTTCCCCCCCATGCCATCAAGTCATCTGCAAACATCATTGCTTTCATTTTATTCTCACCCAGTCTTCCTGCCACCCTATTTACTATAATTTCAATCACCAATACAAATAGTAATAGTGAAAGGGCTCTTACCAGCTTGACTCCATTTTTTAATTGGGACCACTCTCTCCACCCCCTCTCTTGTCTTTACACAACTCAAATTATGATCATACATATTCCTTACTCTCAATGCCACTCCTTTTTATACTCCAGCCTCCTCCATTGCTTTCCATACCTTCTTTCTATCCACACTATCATAAGCCTTTCCTTCATCTATAAATGCCATTACCAGATCCTTTCCAAACTCATATCTCTTTTCCATCAACTGTCTAGTTCCAAATATTAAATCTATTGCTGACCTCTTCTCTCTGAACCTATGATGCTCCTCTCTCCATCTTCCCTTCACGCTTTTTCTCATTCTCCTTTCCAGAATCTTTTGTACATTTTCACGCATTGACATAACTGTGTTTTGCCTCTATAATTTTCACACCTTTTCCTATCCCCTTTCTTGAATATAGGAAATATAATACCTTTTATCAAATCCTCTGGCACTTTTTTCTCCCTCCACACTGTCCTTGCTACTTCATACCACCACTGTAAACCCATTTCTCATGCTACTGTTATCATTTCCACTGTGAGTTCATCCACTCCTGGTGCTTTTCCCTTCCTCACCTTTTTCAAGGCCTCTTCTTCCTCTTTCCAGGCTAGGTCCGCTACTTCCTCTCCATCTCTCCGTCCATTTCTTTCTCTTCTTCTTCCTTCCGTACTAATCCTTCCCTCTCAAGGTTCAACATTCTCTCACAAAATGATTTCCACAGATTCTTTACCTCCTCATCCCTCTCCATTATACTTCCTTGTTCATCCATCATTTGGACCTCGGTCCTATTTTCCCTCCGCCATTGGCTTACTTGACTATACAATATCTTCTGGCTTCCTTCCATATCAGTTTGTAGCACTTTTGTTGATTCTTACATCCATGTTTTTCTTCCTTCTCTTACTATCATCTTTGCAGTTATCTTTTTCTATCTATACTTATCCTCTGTCTCTCTTATTCTTTTTTATGAACCATTCTATAAATGCTTTGTTCTTGGCATTCACTGCTTCCTTTATCTTTTCATTCCACCCTGGAGTTTCCTTCCATCTTCTCTTTCCACTAGTTCTTTTGCATATTTCCTCTGCCACTTGCACCACAAAGTTTTTGAAACTTGGCCACACCTGTTCTCCTCCTCTGCCATCCTTTGGTAGTGCTCCTCTTACTCTTGCTTGAAAGCTCACTCTTTCCTCCACTTGGCTGAGCTTCTATCCTTATCCTTCTTTTCCTGTTTCACTATCTGGCACCACCACCTCCAGAGCCTTTCATGTTGGCGACTAATAGTCTATGGTGTCTACCCAAATACACTTTGCAGGGCCTTAATGTTCATTGTGCATGCCTTTGCTTGATGTGGTGGATTTTATGTGATTAAAAAACAAAATTTTAATATAATATTATTATTATTATTATTAGCACCGCGTCTTACTACCCGTTCGGGTTATATGCACTTACGCTAATGTGTAATAGTAGGGTGATGTGAGATGAAATGAAGGACCTACAGTTTAACGTGGAATCCGAACCACGGTGGAGGCCTGGCATTCCCCACATTCACAATAAATTTAATAAAAACAACGAAAAAAATAGTATATGTATGTCATGATTAAATTAATAAGGAAAACTATTCACATATCTTTTTTGTTTATTGAACACTCAATAAATAATTTTTTATGATTACAAAATAGTAACAATACCAGCTAAAGCTAAATACGTTGCACTGGTAGATCTTAGGTAATCTACAAATTATGTTGGGGAGGGCACAAGCTTTCCCGAGTCCTCCCATCGTACATTACTGATTTTGAATAAACACTATAAATGTTTTCTTTGGCATTGCTTAAAAACACAAAGAAAATGTTGGAAATGAAGTATGTAGGTAGGAAAAAGATCAAAAGGTAGGCTAAGAAAGAGATGGTAGGAGCAGATAACAGAAAGTGTTCAATCGATAGGAGAAGAATGGAAGAAATTAAATGAGGAAGGGTGGTTGAAGGTTAGAGGAAGATGGAGGAATTTTGCTAAACTGACCCAGCCACAGACCAGAAACAGTTGATGATAACTATGATTATAAATGTTTGTTTGGTTTTTTCAATATACATTTCATGAGGGGTCACAAATGTTCTACAAAATCGATTTATATTCTAATTTGAGTTTGATAAAAAAAAAAGTGTCAAGTTTCACCCATTAAAATAATTGTTTTCTTTTTTATATAGTAAACTACCTTTTACTTTCTTTTATAAAGTTTTTAGTACATATTTGGAAGAAAATACAGGAGAGGTGAATAGAAAATATATAAAGAGAATGAACACAATATGTCTATTATATTGAAAAGTTATATAATATCAAGATTTTTTTATAATTTTGATTCTAATTCATGAATTTACTAATTTACTAATAACTAATTTTTGAACATTCAAAGTTTTTCAATAATAGCTCTAATATTTTTTCTCAGAATGAAACAAAACTTTGTTAGCTTTTTTTAAAAAAAAAAAATCCATTAGAGGGGGTTAATAACTTTATTTTAATATGGTTACACACTATATGTATGGGTGATTGTATTGTACCATTTATTTTATCACGTTCTTAGCTTAACAATTAATTTTTTTAAGATTTCTCTTTATCAAATATTAGATAATGCACATTTTCAGGGTTGGATCTGGCTTGGTCATCCAATGGATACGTCTACCACACCAAGTTTGACGACGTGAACCAAATCCCTCTGGGAACACTGCAAAGGACAGGTGACAATGTTCTAGCACTGACTCAGGCCATAACGTCCGACTACCACTTGGCGGACACTCAGCTCTACAAAGAGGGCAACCTCATCTTCATAGACTTTCTGGGGTTGTTTGTGATCAGATGGTCAGAGCTGTTTGGTCTCGTCATTAACACGAGTGCGGTGGCACTGTCTGTCTTCTCGGTCGTGAAGAACATGAAGCATGGAATGATAACAAATGGTAAGTTCTGTTTATTATTTATACAATCCAAAGTATAAGCTACCATTTATTGGTTCATTTAAAACAGGGGCTCTTAACCTATTTGGTGTCATGGACCCTGATTAGAATCATATATTATCATTTCATGCCTTTGTTCGGGCCAGCTTGGCAAAGCCCCACATCTTCCTACATATATCCACCATTCTTCCTCTCTCTCCACCATTCTTCCTCTCTCTCTCCACCATTCTTCCTCTCTCTCTCCACCATTCTTCCTCTATCTCTTCACCACTTTCCTTTTCTCTCTCCACCATTCTCCCTCTATCTCTTCACCACTTTCCTTTACTCTCTCCACCATTCTCCCTCTTATCTCTCTACCATTATTCCTCGCATCTCCACCATTCTTCCTTTATATCTCCCCCATTCTCCCTCTCTCTCTCTCCACCATTCTTCCTCTCTCTCCACCATTCTCCCTCTCTCTCTCTCCACCATTCTTTCTCTCTCTCTCTCTCTCTCTCCACCATTCACCCTCTCTCTCTTTCCACCATTCTCTCTCCACCATTCTCCCTCTCTCTCTCTCTCTCCACCATTCTTCCTCCATCTCATCATCATTCTCCCAATATCTCTCATCCCCTTGATTTCACTCACTCAGCAATATACTCTTCACATCTCCTTGATTTTCCTTATTTCCCTTACCCTTCAACACCAATATTATTTACAGTTCATCTATCTTCCCATTCTCTTGATATTTCCTACTTTTCTCATTCAGTCCCTGTAATCCTGCTCTTTCTGTTTCAACCTCTCTTGTTAAACTATATTTCTTAGAGATACCCAGCATGCCCGTTCTACTTTCCTGATTTCACTTTTACCCATTGTCTATGTTTTGGCTCCAAGCATCCTTTACCATAGGTACATCGTATGTCCTGTCCTTTTGTAATTTTAATGGAACTTATTTTTTATTCTTCTCACTATGATTTTTAAATACATAAAATAAAATACATAGGATAACGAATAAAATAAAATTAATTGGTGCCCAATGGCTTGGACATGTATAATAAGACAGTGTAGAAACACTGTACACAATGTAAAGTAAGTGATAGTGAAGGAAGCCAACCTTAAAGAATAATTGGGTTAAGCCTAGATAGCAACAAACACACTTCTCCATTTCTTCTCAAACTTTTAACACTTCCCTCTTCTTCAAACTTCCACAGTTATGTATGGATTTGAATTTTCTGAAATATTTCTTTTTCATATAAAGAGACAAATATAAAACACATGAAACACAAATGAAGATATTAAATTGAACTACATAGGCTACTTGAATAATTTGAAATATAACTGAATACTTGCAGTGTTGCCAAATTGATGCAACATAATGGAGGCTTGAATAGATAGATAGCTTGATGAAAAATTAATAACTAAAAATACCTAAAAGCTTAACAAAGACTAAATTAAAAAATTAAATAAGATATTCAGTTTGATGAAAAATGAAGTTTTATTTACGCTTTTCTTCAATCTTAAATTGCCTGGAAAAATGAGAATTCCTTCTGGAAATTCTGTTAAGCCCAGGGAATACGGTTGTAAGAAAATAGTGGCAGCCTTGAATGTGGCTTGATTGTTTTCTACCAAACTTGTAGAAATACACCATTTGGGAATGTTATACCCTGTCACCTTTAATTGCATCACTTCAACACTTTTCACAGCTTATCAAATTTCTAAAGAATGCTTGACAGATACTTCAAAATTCCTAGGGAAAGTTCGAAGAGGTTGATTATTTTTTAACTTCATTTTATTGTATTTTTTTAAAAATTCAAATCTTTCATTATTTAAAACGTTTAATGTGACCCTTATTTTAAAACAGGTTTGACATGCCTGCAGCAAAATCTTGACACTTTGAGTAAAACAGTACCGAGCCCATCTTGAATTGTCAAAAAATTGAATTACACAGAATAACCAGGAGAATAGTATATACATACCTGTTTCTAGCTATCTGTGATGCAGGTTTTTTGAGTTTGTGTCGAATCTCTAATCAAAGCAAATATTATTCACAAATTTTGAACGGTTATCAAATCAAGTCATGTCCTAGTTAAATATGATAGAATTATGTTGAAAAATAAAAAGAATCGCACAAGTAAAACATAATTATTATATACTAGCTTTGGCCCAAAGTCCAATGAGTTAGGATTAGACACATGCAAAGGGTGAGGTTATTTTTAGGGGAAAAGTGGTGTTATTTTTCTTCAAAAGCGATGATATTATATACTGAAAGCGATGTTATTATTCACTAAAATATGAGTCAAATTAGCATTTATTTAAAAAAAACTAGGATATAACTCTACATTTTTCTTTCATACTGTGTATTTAACTATATAGTTGTATATTCGGAGAAAAATAAAATATAAATATGCACAGAACATTTCATGCTTAGTAATGTTAAACTCGGTGTATCTCAATATCATTATCTTCAAGTTTTACAAATAGCAATATCAGAATAATGAATTATCAATTTAGGTTTAGATGAAACAGTAATAACATTGAAACATGTCGTAGAAGATTAAACAACTATCAAATAAGGAGAAGGGAAAAAAATAAAGAAGATACAATTTTTCCAATTATGACCGCGCTTAGATTGGTCCATATATATTAATGTCCTTGCTTGGACCCAGCTTGAAATCTTCTAAAACCTGAAAACAAAGAATCGAACTATCGAAATTGATATTTAAGTATTGAGATGTTTAAAAGTAGAAATCGTGATTTTTAATGTTAAACTTTTAAAATTAAACCTAAATCTATGAAAATACTTGTATATCCTCTGATCCCTTTTATATCTTTAAAATCATCAAAAACGGATACTATCTGTAATAAAGAAAGACCTGCATAGCGCTATCGCCAGTATTATTACATTGAAAATTATATTGGATGTCATAGTATTTGCCCATTTTACAAATAAATTGTGTTTATTTAGAAAAAAAAAACTTTAAATTTATGTTATTCGTGTGAAAACAGTAGAATTTGTGTAAAAACTTGCTTTATTGCAAATGCGAATTTTGCATGTCTCTAGTTAGTATGCAACAATAGTTAATCTTGTCACAGTTATTATTATTATTAGCACCGCGTCTTACTACCCGTTCGGGTTGTACGCACTTACGCTAATGTGTAATGGTTAGGGTGATTGTGAGATGAAATGGAGGACCTACAGTTTAACGTGGAATCCGAACCACGGTGGAGGCCTGGCACTCCCCACATTCACAAGATGTCTTGTCAGAGGTGAAGGAAGGGTTCGGTAATCAGATAAATCTGTGCCGGGACCGAGGATTGAACCCCGGCCGCCAGCACAGAAGTCTGACACCTTACCCCTAGACTGCCAGGTCACCTGTCACAGTTAATCGATAAAGAGCACCATCTGTTGTAGGAATTGTAAACTATTTCAATATATATCTTCAGTCCTCAAAGTTAACAGATTTGTTACGTATTATCCAAAGGTGTGATTATAGACCACACACAGGTTTTATAAAGGCAATAAGCATTTACTTTACCCCATTAGAATTGTTATTAAAATATATATCAACATATTTTAATCACATTGTGGGATATGCATTGGCCTAAAATCTTATTATTTTCTAGTTAGTTTTGATTTAAGCCGTGCCTAATATACATTTTGAATCACCATCAATATAATCAAAGCCTCCCAGACCCCCATCTGTTTTAAAATATTTTATTCTCGACTTTTCTTTCTTGATTTCTTGGTTCAACAGAGTCTTCACATCAGTAAAGGATTGTAACTTTCCAAACTTTCCATCTGAATAGTCATCAGTACACTAGGATTTTGGTAAAAAGGACCTTTTATAAAATCCATACATATTTGATAGAAAACATTCTACGAGGTTATTATTGTTATTTTATAAGTATTACTGATATCTATCAAAATAAGAATGGTGCTATGTAAAAGGATGTGTCATGAGTTTATCCTTACCTCGAACCATTAAGAGACTTATGTGAATTTATTATATGTTTTTAGTTATTTTAAATACTTTGTATTGATAGGAAAACTACCTCCATGTTTATGATTTAAGATAAATTAGCTTATTTTATAGTCATTTATTGATATTTTAATATATTTATAAATTGCACACTAAATATAGAAAAATAAACTAAAATGTCATCCATCCTTGACTGAATGTGGCAGGCATCCATCCATTTCTCTTTATTGTTTTCTTTAATTTTGAAGGGAAACGAGTTTATTATTTTTTTTCATTTGATATTACAAATACATAGTGTGGTAAAAATAAATTAAATGTTGCTTTAATACATACATTTAGTTTAATTTTCTACACACCATAACCTCAACACTTTTTTTAATACCAGCTTTGAGGATTGCGTAATTTGAGCAGGACTTTTTCTCATTATTTAAAATGTTTCTGGTAAAATGATACAGTACCTACCCATGGCAAATATTCAAAGTTTGTTGTGTTATGATGCGTGTAAAATTAAACAAAAGGTCTCCAGCTACTGAAGCATTACTTTATTTAGTTTGGCCAAAGATGTTTTTTATCATAAATATGCAGCTTAACTTGCATTACTCTTCATCCCACCTTAAGCTCATGCGTAATACTATTTACATCTTTTACAGCAGCTTATTACGGATACAAGAAAAGAGGTAGGCGCAGCTGTAAGTTCAATATTATCTGTGTTTTAATCTCTCACAAGGCACATAGGCAAGAAAATACACACATAGCATAGGATGCATGGCTATGGATGCTAGTTAGTCAGAAAAGTTGTGGAAAAAACTATTTTAAACTAAGGTATCACCATTTTTAAGTGTATGTCAAGCCTCAAAAATTTTTACTTGGATTAGAATATTTGTCAATTTTGACTTGGTTGGAATGAAATTTAGGTTTTATTGACTACAAAGCTTTGCCGGAAAGTTGGTTAAAAGTTTAAATTCACACTTGTTTTTAATTTGTTTCATTATGCACTATATTTTCTGACTAGTTGTTTGACCAGTTCTTTGCACGGGTAGGCGCATAAGCTGCATCAAAACTATATCAAATTAGGATGTTCAACGTCCGGTGATCAATATTTTTAAAGTTCCCCCTTGTATAATCTTGAACTATGGCAATCCCAAGCCAATTATTGCAATCATTATATTAAAATAAATTAAATATTTGAAAAATATCTTACCTAACATCCAAACTGAGTGGACAGACAAACACAATGTTTGCCTAAGCTAGATAAAGTTTTTTTTCTATTTAGTTTAGCAATTTACCACTCCCCCAACACACCTTTCATACATTTCTTGGACACCTAGTGTTAAATTCAACCCTTTCCAATTTATTTTGTTATCTTGGGTGTTCTTTTTACAAATTTGCCAAATTTATATTTTCTTCTACTTTGAAAGGTATATTTTATACTTGGTTTGAAGGTATTTCAATCTATTCTTCTCCCCAAACCCTTTTCGATTCCCACACTCCAATTTTGAAATTTTAAGACTTATTTGGTTATCTGATATGGCTGTATTTTAAATTACTATTGTTTAACATATTATATCATAATAAGTTATCTTCTATATATATATATATATAGTACTAAAACATTATTTAAATAATAAAAAATTAGTAAGATTACTAATATAAAAAATATATATTTATATAATTCTTTTACATGCCTGCAACCCGCCTTGGTGGCGTAGTTGGCTAACGCGCTAGTCGTGTTGAGCTCAACCGCTGAGGACGGGGAGGAGATCGAGGTTCGAATCTCGGTCGGGTGAACTGGGGGTGGTTTTTCCTAAATGGTTTTCCTCTCCCCCTCCACGCAAATGCGGGTTCACTTCCTCTAATTCAACCTTCCCAATTCATAATCCATAAGCGTAATTAGTACTTAAAGCCTATAACCTGAATGGGTAGTAAGAGGTGGTGCTAAATAATAATAAAATAATAATACATGCCTGCAAAATTTCAATTTTCAACAACACTGAAAATAGTTGTAACAATTTCAAGATCTTACATTTCTCTGCTTTCAATTTTTTAACTCCATTTATTCAGACATCATTAGGTTATTCAGTAAAGTATATTTACTTCCATGACAAATCTCAATTTTATTCTACACCTAGAAGTTTTTTCTTTCTATAAGTTTAGTAAATTGTAAACCCCCACACTATTTCTTAAATCAAGTTTTAAGTTTCAAATTTGCACTATTTTTTATTTTATATCACTTAGGATGGGTGTCTTAAATGCTTGAATGTATTTAAATTTTCTAACACACATAGAAAAGTTTTTTATATTAGTTTTCTGCGAAGTTTATATTTTCTACCACATTGAAAAATGGGGTTTTCTAGATGTTTGGAAATTTATTCTCAATCCCCTTTTAACCACCATCCCTACCATTTTAAATTTCAAAAATCTTTAGTTTTTTATAATGTTTTCTTTAATATCACACCTAGTTTAAAAGTTTTATCCCATCAATAAGGGTAAATTTAATTTTGGAAATTCCCAGCTCTTACCATATCCCATGACCCTATTTAAACTTTAAATGTTCAAACTCTTCTGGTTAATTGGGTTTTATCCTTTACATTTGGTAATAAAAAGTCAATTAATTATCTATAATACTTATAATTAGCTATTATACTGAGGGGTGTCTTATATTATTGAAAACTTTAAAGGGTACTCTTTTTTATTCTCTAGACTTTTATTTTGAAATTTAAGAATGCACAAACCTTCATTTTAGTTTGGGGTAAGTCCTTACACCTGACTAACAAATTTCAATCTTTTACCATACTTATAAAAGTAGTTCATTCTTTATTTTTGGAAATTTCAAAACTTCCCCATCTCACCAGCTTCTACCTATAAAGTGATAATAGAAAGAATATATAGCACTAATTTGGATATCTAGAGTGATCCCTTTAATCCCTGGCAAATTGAATTTTCTACCTACCCTTAAAGGTTTTTTTACACTTGTATACCCCCCCACCCCTCTTCCCTCTACCCTCCCTCCATCAGTTTTATCCCAAACAGAAGTTGTTTGTATTAGTTTCGGAAATTTGCTCCCCCTCCCCTGGCATTTCTGCAATTTCTTCTTAGAAATCTATATTTTTATTTAGTTACCTGATTGGCTGATTGGAAAATATAAATTATTTTCTACCCCACCTAAAAGTGTTTTTTTAATGATATATTCTCCCCTCTAGGGATGTGAAAAAAGTATCGATAATTTACTAATATTGATATTTTTCTTTCAATACTAGTATTTTTTTACTCGATATATTTTTTCTAATACTTTTACTTATATTAGTACTCACACTCCGGTATCGGATTGGCATTGAAAGAAACGACTTATTTTTGTTAACTTTACTCATAGTAGGATTAAATGTCTACTAGGTTGGACTGTGGAGGAAGAACAAATGGAACTGCAAGTGATGAGCAGTCTACTGCCCCTTCCTTTATCAATGAGCACGCCCACCACAAACTAAACAAAAGAAATTTTAGTTTAACTAAATGAATTCGCCTCAAGGATGTCCTAAGCAGACAAAGCAGAAAAGTTTATATGCGTTTTTTAAGCAGACGAAGCATAGCAGGGCATCCATTCTATTGTTTGTCAATAGTAAATAAATCTATCATGATAGTATATAAACGATGAACGTAGTTAAAAAATGGCACCTACCAGAAGTGAATTATGGAAGTTTTTAAAGAAGTTTGAATAGCATCTTGTAAAATTTGTTTTAAAGTATTAAAAACCATTATAATTCTCAGTGTTTAAATAAATATTGAAATACAATTATGATCCAAAAGTTGAAATTATTATTACTAGATAAAAACATTTTTCCAGATTAAAATTTCTATACCGATACTTACTGTTATCGATACTTTTCTTTTGATACTAGTACGGCATCGATATTTTTCTTCTGATACTTTTAATGAGTATAGTATCAATACGTTTCTTTCGATACCACATCCCTTCCCCCCGCAACCCCCCGCTTCATTTCACCTTATTTCCCAGGGGTCCCATTTAAAATTTAGAGACACTTCTGGTTATTTTAAGTGGTCTTTTTACATTCCTTCTGAAAATTTCAATTTTCTACCACACTGAGAAGTGGTTTTTATTAATTTAGGCCTTGATAGAAACCAATAAACTTATCTCATCATTTATTCACACAATATTCACACTTCCATCTTCATATCACTTCATATTCACAAGTAACTTTACCTATTAACCTTTTTCTAATATATAGCTACAAAAAAAATTTCACTTCGTTTTTTATATACTTTTCCTTTTATGAAAAAGGAATATTTCTGAAAGTTTAAAATAATGTGTAATTTTGAAAGTAATAAGATGTTGGAAGTGTGAAGAGAGTTTGAAGAAATGAAGAGAGAAGTTTTTTTTATCAATACCTAACCCAATTATCCTTTCTTCCCTATTACTTATTACATTTAATTATTTTAGTGTTTCTACACGGTTTTAAAATAATTCTATGCCATTAGACAATTTTATTTTTTTGCTACAATATTTCTTGCAATACAATCTGACAGAAATTAGCTCTATAGAGTTTTAAATGTCATTCTCGATGTATAAGAAATATATTGTCAAGAGAAACACAAGAGCAAGGTGAATGTGGTTGGAATGAGAAATCTAATAAATGTATGTGGAAAAACTCGCATGGACAAATTCAGTAATGAATGAGTGCTGAAGGAGTACGGTTTGAAAAGGAATCCAATATATCAATGTGAAAAAGCATCTTATGTTGGTTTGGGCATGTTGAGGATAAGTGTGGATCGAGGAATGAAGCGAATATATGAAGGTAGAGTGTGTGTGGATCAAAAGGAAGGGCTAAGCTAACAACATGAATAAATGTGTGGGGAAAATTTGAGTTGTTTTTTGAACTATATGCACAATTTTTTGCCTACCCTTAAGGGAACTACATGAATAGGTATGTATGTATATATTCATATCAACAGTATTTATTAATCTGTTTCTAAGTCGAATGTTACTGTAAAACAGTGAAAACTATTTATTTTTTATTGAATTTTTATCATGTTATTTGCATGACTTTTTACTGTCAAAACTAGTTATCTTTTTTTTAAAAGTTAGTTTGTAGATTATCTGATAAAAGATTATATAATATAAAATTTCTTATCAGATAATCAACAAAATAACTTTAAAAAAGAAAACTAATTTGTGTATATACACTCAAAAAGTGCATTTTATATACTGATATGCTACAAAATATACATTTTGTTTGTAGACGTAAGCCGGCGTGACTACATGCGCCAGCTATTAAGGTCTGTCGGAGTGGCGCTGGCATTGTGGATTCTAGCATTACTTTTTGTGGTGTTGTTGGCGCTGGCTCTGACTGTATTGGGCTGCACCATGAGCTGGTTCTCAAGGCCTCTCTGGCTAGTGTTCCTGTACATCATTCCCTCTCTCTTGGTACCAATGGCGCTTCTCTCACTGGTGTCGAGGTGGCAGAGACCGGTGAGTATTTCTAAACCCAGGCTTAGAGGCTGCCTGTTTGATCACAATGAGGGGGGTTTAGAAATGGCATGAATATGAATCCTTAGAAAACATAAGTGGTGTACGTAGAGATACGGAAATATTGTGAGACATGTTTTTGTGAAATTTTACTTAGGACATTAAAATTAATATCAAATTAATTTTAAAGTTCAATGTAGCAATTTTGAATGTATTATACATTTGCAAAACTGAATCTTATCACGAAATTGATTATGTGGCCTTTTATTAGTAACTAATGATTAATTATGCCAATTTTAACAAACATTAAAATGATATTCACACCATACACATTTTTATTCAGTATCATACAATATTGTTCTTTACCAGAAATCGCCATAGAAATATTACCAACATCATTTAAAAAAATTATTCTTAATATTCTTATAAAAAATCAAAGTTTTCCAATCCAGAAAAAATATTTACCCCCACCAAAGCCCATTGGTAAAGAAGTAAAATATGTGTCAAGTCTAATTTTCTAAGGTAAGGATGTGATAAAGTGGACTGGATAGAACTAGCTCAAGATACGATTAGGTGACATACTTTTGTAAGTGCGGAAATTAACTTTTGATTTCCTAATGTCATAAAATAAGTAAGATCTCATAGTTAATTTCTTGGCTGCTAAACAAGTCCCTTCCTATGAAAATTGAACTCTCAGTATTTTAATGAATCTATATTTGTTTTATTCAGGTGATAGGCTCTCCGTGGACCTTGTTCCAGCTCTACTATGACAGCTACCAGCTCATATGGACATTCTTGTTAGTTCTGTCCATTGTTTTCAAAATTAGGAGTGGCCTTGTCCCCTTGATGTGGGTCTTGTTCCCAGCTATCGGGAACTTGACGCGTGATGCCTTCTTCCGACATTGGAAAGGTGGGTTAGCAGTTGGAATAATCATACGTGAACATTTGTAAAGTTATGATTTAAAAAAAAGTCTGGACATTTGTTTTATACACATTTTAATATCAAAACTTGAAACAATACATTCATTTAATTTAAAAAATGACAACCTGAACACTGGAATTGAACCTGGGACCTCTTAGAGCTGCGGGGAAAATGCTCTACCACTGGGCTATCATGGCTCATTTAATATCCAGGGCCATCTTTCACTTGTTATTGGTGTGTTTTATTTTTGTGAATTTTTAAAATTTTATCGTCTCGTCTTACTACCAGTTCAGGTTTTACGCATGTATGATAATTACTCTAATGAGGTAGGTATTAGGAATAAAGCATTTAAGAGTTAATATACCTGTATTTGTGTCAAAATAGAGTTAAAAACCACCCTATTGGGATTCAAACCCTGATCACCCTGTCATCAGCAGACCAGTCAAACATGAAAGTGACGCCTCAGACCGTTCACTCACTGAAGCGGGTATATTGATGTTTTGAGTCTAATTGTGGTTAATGGTGAAAATATCAGACACACACAGCTCTTCACGAACTTATTCTGTGGGGACTCGTAACTGACAGTATACTACGCTATTCATTTCCGTACGTAATGTGTATCATTAACTGATATGTGAAGACTATCCACACATGTATCTCTAGGCCAGAATACACTCTACATTCGTCTATTTCAGTTCATACACTACACCTATAAGCTCATTCTATTACAATCTTGGAACAAATTACATAACTCCACTTGTCACTTGGCATTCATAATTTGTTTAAGAGTGCATTCGCCCAATATATTTGATCAAATAAAATAATTTGAGCTTTTATTAAGTGTATGAATAGGCATGTACATTTTTGTTTTCTTATTTAACGGTGACCTGGCGGTCTAGGGGTAAGGTGTCAGACTTCTATGCTGGCGGCCGGGGTTCAATCCTCGGTCCCGGGTAAGATTTATCTGATTACCAAACCCTTCCTTCACCTCTGACAAGACATCTTGTGAATGTGAGGAATGCCAGCCCTCCACCGTGGTTCGGATTCCACGTTAAACTGTAGGTCCTTCATTTCATCTCACAATCTCCCTACCATTACACATTAGCGTAAGTGCGTATAACCCGAACGGGTAGTAATACGCGGTGCTAATAATAATAATCATCTTATTTAACTTTTTTTTCTAAATTATATTAAATATCACTATTACTAACAGTATTTGTATAAATATGTCATTATTAGAGATGAGTTGCTCAAATCCCAAATCCCAATAATCATAAATTATTAGATTCGAGTATGCTATCAGGGTAATGTATGAGAATAGGAAGGGTTGACACTAAACAGTACAATGCAGCTCTTAGGGTACACAGATGATTTAGCTTTGTTAGGTAATAGTAAGGAAGGTGTTACAAGTAATGCAGAAATTTTATTAGAGGCTAGTAAGGAACTAGGTTTAGAAGTGAACACTGAAAACACTAAGTATATGATAACACAGATTGAGGACAATAATTTATATATTACAAAAAACATATCATAACACATCAATGAATTCACATATTTAGAAACAATTTAACTAGCGATAACAATATTAGATTGGAAATTAATAAAATAATACAGTGAGGAAATGCTTGTTATTACTCGGTCAGTCAGTCAGTCAGTAAGTTGTTGGCGTCTCACCTGCTGCCAAGAAATGTAAAACTCGGAATATAAAAAAACAACATAATTTTACCGGTTGTTCTCTGTGGGCGCGAAACATGGCCTCTCACCTTAAATGACTAAAAGAACTTTAGAGTGTTTGAAAACTGGGTGCTCAGGACGATATTGGGTCAAAAATATTAATGAAGATAATGGAGAGTGAAGGAGGCTACATAATGATGAGATGCATACCCTGCACTCATCACCAGACATTGTTATGGTAATAAAATCTGGCAAGTTACGGTGGGAAGGTCATGCAGCGCGAATGGGAGTATCTAAAATCCCGTCCAAGGTATTTAATGGCAAACCAATGGGAAAAAGACTACTAGGAATACCCAGATGTAGATCGGAGGATAACATTTGGGTATATCTGAGAGAGATAGGGTGTATTGAGATGGACTGGATAGAATTAACTCAAGGTAGGGATAGGTGGCATATTTTCTGAATGCAGTAATGAATTTTTGAGTTTCTAATACCATAGAATGAGTAAGTTAGTAAGTATTAAATTCGATGTTCTTAAAAATGTCAAAAAAAAAAGTATCTCGAATACAGTTATGAAGACCTTGACTTAAAATAACAATATTTAAACCAATTGGTAAAAAGAATTATGTAGACTTGTGTAGCTGGAGAGTAAAAAAATCACTAAAAAGGACGCGTTATATTAATATCATTAATTTACTAAAATAAACTAGTTAAATAAATGGCTCTGGATATGAGACGAGCCAGGCTGACTCAGTGGTAGATAATTGGTGCTCCTATCTTAAGATCCCGGGTTTGATCCCCTTGTCCAAATTGTCATTTTCAGATTAATACATTTTATTCAACTTTCAGGACTAATTCTATGGATATTCGTCAATCATTATTTTTTGATTCACAATACACTCATGGTACTCATTGCTTTCTAATGCCTTAAGGGGGCGTCACATGTTCTTTTAACTAAACTGCTTGTCTGTATTTGTCCTGAAAGTTGGAAAATACAGTTCATTAAAGCTCTAGACTTATGACTGGTTTGAATATATATATATTTTCTAAATGTAGATTCAAGATGGCTGGTGTTCCACATCTCTGTCCTGATCCTGCCACTGACTCAGTGCATGTACCTCATCCTGGCTGCGCTCACGCTGTTTGTACCCGTCATGGGCCGGTCTGGGGCGGGTAACAACGCTGAGGTCATTGTCGCGATACTCTCCTCCGCTCAATTTGTTCTCCTCTTCAGCTACCTGGTAAGACTTGACACGTTCCCGACTCCAGCTCTTCTGGACAGATAGTTCTGATGATTGGTAGATATAAGATAAAGTTTTGGAGGAAATGTGCCCACAATTGAGTAGATGGAAAGGGGGGAAACCATTTAGGAAATAATACATCCGACTCCCTCGCTTAAAGAATAAGTTCTAGCCTGCTTCAGTGGCCGACTGGTCTAAGGCGTCACTCTCTTGTTAGACTGGCCTATTGTGGACGGGGAGATTAAGGTTCAAATCCTGGTCAGATCTATTGAGGGTGGTTTTTCCTAGATATGTCATTATACTTGTATTTCTTGATTAAAATTTTTAAGTTCAATCTCAATTTCTCAGTTTTCACTTGAACTAAAAAAGGACCATCGTATCCTATGTTTTCTTTGTGATTTGCAGTTTGAGGAGGGTTGTTTATGAGAACCTAGCTTTGTAAATGTCAGTTTATGTCTGATCTTTCACAAGGCCATGTTTAAAATTAACTATTTAAAAAAAAAGAACTGCTCGGTAGCAATTTTTTTCACTTGTAACTGCATTTAGCAATCTCCTTGTTGAAGGAACCCTAATGAATGCAGCCATTTTAACCTGCACGTTGTGGGTCTGGTGTACTCAGGGTGGTTTTCTCTAAATGATTTCCAACTCTCTCTCCCTCACGATATGGGTACATTTCACCTAGATTCTACCTTTTTCATCTCCACTCTATAAGGGTAGTTAAATGTGTGTAGCCAGCACAAGAAGTAAGACATGTTGCCACAAAAAATTTTCATTTTAACTGTTGTTTTCTGAAATAACTATAATATGTGTTTGTTCTAACCGTGGGTTATTCTAAGTTTGATCTATTAAACTAAATAAATATCTTATTAGTCAATTTTTGTTTGAGCTCTGTTCACATGACTTTAGACTCTTGTGAGAGTTGTATGGAAACCATGAGTTGATTATTTGTAAGATCAGTTGCACATGAAACCAAAGGATTGAAGCTCAAATCTTTGTCTGAGCTTTTTTATTTAATTTATCACAAATAAATAAGTTAAACAGTAGGGGTTTTTGATGTTCACTTTTAAATTTGAAGCATATCCAATTCAAATATGAATTAAAATCTTCTTGATGTAAAATAAAAGTTAAATGTTTTATAATTAAAAAAATAATTGTTCTCTGAGAGAAAAAATATCTGTTTATTTAAATGACTTAATGCACCAAAATCACTTCAAAAATGTTTTTTATTGTTAGAAACATTTCATTATAAATTGATAAATCAAATTCTTATCACAACATGAATTAAATGAAGCTTTTTACAGATGAATATTAGTTTAAATGTACTTAACAGGTCAGGGCTTCACCAAAGGAAGCAAACAGTTGCGTCGGTGCAACTATTAAAGATGCGCCTAAAACAGTTCACTAAACAAAGTTGGTGCAGTTTAAGACCAACTTTGCATCATTGATTTGTGTCCACTTGAAGAGTAGGAGTAAATATTAAACAAGGTGTTTAGCAATCTGGAGAATAAGGAAAAGTCAAGAAATTTTCACAGAAAAGTCAAAGAATTTGATCACATTTTTAAAATTTTCTTATCTTCAATAAAATGATATTCAACTTTAATTTACAATACTCAAAATAACATTTTTCTTACGGTTAATACTCACCGCAAATTTCTTTTAACACACTTGGCTCTATTGAGTATACCAATATCAATTCTCAAAGTCACCATGTGATTTACATTTCATATTTACACCCCTCTACTGCACAGCTTTATCCAAAGTTGGGTCATGTCTATGCCCATGTGCATGAATTTGATTATGTTATTGGACGAAGAAATTAAAAGAGAATGTGTCTCACAACAAATTTAAACCAAACTAGGGTGGGGTGATCTTTTAATGACTCAAGATGACCTCACTTAAATTCAACTTGGCTCATACTACCACCCTTAGTAACATCAAACTCGATATCTTAATATCATTGCAGTCGAGTTTTACAAATAGCAATATCAAAATAATGGATTATCAATTTATGCTTAGACCGAACAATAATAACACCGAAACATGTTGTCATAGAAGACTAAACCACCATCAAATGAGGAGAAGGGAATGAAAATAAAGAGTATATAGTTTTGACAAACATGACCACCTGTAGCAAGGTTCATATATGTCCTTGCATGGACCTAGCATTAAATGTTTTAAAAACTAATAACAAAGAATCAATCCATCGAAATTGAAATTTAAGTATTGTAATGTGTAAAAGTAGCAATTGTGATATTCAATGTTACCTC